>VFFE01009051.1:3013664-3068150 GCA_008921705.1 Burhinus oedicnemus | reverse complement strand
CCCCCCCCCCCCCCCCCACCTCCCCCCCGTCTCCAGCTTTAATACTTTTTTGAATGAGATATGTGCAAGAGGTAGTGGGCAGATACTCTGCTCTAGAACTGAAGAGGGAGTTGTGACTCTGAAGGCAGGATATTATTTACTGTATGTTCCCATTTCTGGGAGCAGCCTGACTTTAATGGCTGGTAAATAGAAGGTTGGACTGAAAAAGTGTGTGGTCAAAGGTCCATTGCTTTCCCCTGACGTAAGAGGGAAGGGAACAGAAAAGACTTAGAGGGTGGAGGCATAAGGAGTAATAATGATGATAATGGGCTTTTGGGGACATTCTTACTTTTTTTTCTTTTTTCTTTTAGACACTGCACCATTTATCTACACTAGAATTTTTTTCCAGACTCAGAATAGCCTGAGCTCCGAGTAGACGAAAGAAGAGAGACCATCCTGTGTATGAAGAAAGTTGAAGTCCCTATAAATGATCTAACAGAATGAGAAGCAGTGTGATGCAACAGGTACAGGCAAATCTGAACATAAACTAGGAGATATAAATCAAATGTAGTGAAAGAGACACTGCATTAATATAGCAATTATATTTAGGATTACCCTTTTTAATAACTGGCACTGAGCAGCATTACGTAGACATGTCTTTTCTGAAGAGGCAACTGTGCTAGTAGTAGTCATGCAAGTAGTATGAAAGAAAGGAGGCTCTTAAACACTACAGCAGTGACTTTGGTAACTTTGCACTCCAGGTTGCTACTGGAAGCTTGAGGATGTTGTATCTAACTACTGTTAAAACAGTCAATTGCGAATTTTAATATTTCCACTTCAGCTTAGGAGTAGCTGGTTTACTGAGAGGCTGGGGCTCGCTCAGGCCACATATATTCCATTCATGACTACTTAGATGTTAACATGAAGCACAAATGCATAGATCTTCTGTATATATCATAAATAATTTCTCAGAGAAACCAGCTTACATTATTTTGCACTTTGGAATTGTTTCTATTGTTAATATTTGAAATTTCCCATGAAAGTAGTTCAGTTCTTGAATTCTGTTTTGTAATAAATTTAGATTTTTTTATTACATAAGTATCAGATTATTACTTAAGTGCAGTTAAGGTAGAAAAAAATACCTTTGCAATATCTGTGAGAACCGAATGATTCTAAGCAGTGCAGCTTGTCCAGCACATTAATAATACTTGGATTTAAAACATTTGCCCCTTCACTAATTATTTCTATGCAAATCATTAGACTTTCTGGAATACAGTGGGAGGAGAATTGCTGAGAACTTTTGAAAAATGCAACCTCGTTGATCCTTTCAAAAATGATTGGGAAATAGGTCAGAATAATCTTGAATTTCTAAAGTTGGTTACTTGTATTCAGTTAGCTAGCAACCTAGAGGCCTTCTGAAATGCTTTGGTGTGAAATATGCTAAGCTGCATGGTAGTGAAAAAAAATATTGATAGAGAAGTATTCCTGTCTTATTTGATTGTGTGTAATCTTGGAGGGGGGACAAGACACCTGCTATGAAAAACAAATTTCAGGACTTAGATCAGCCTTCAAACATTGTAGTAAAGTAGCTGTAAAAATATTCCTAAGGAAGCATATATTGGGGAAAAATGGACTATTCTAATACGTCATTAACAATTACGGATCTCTAGCGCTACTGTTCAGACATAGAGTTGCACATAGCGTTAGAAATTCGGTACAGTTGTGAAGTGTAATACCTAGAACAGTTTGGAGGAATAAAAAGTATACCAATAAATCACTTGTCAGTGTAGATAATAGAATACTGCATTGTTTTCTATCAGCTAAAGTAAAGGTTATACACAATTGTTTACTCAAACAGTATGATCTTACTGGAATATTCAGCATTGACTTCCATGGTTGCTGAGGGCCAGAATGCCTGGGAGTAAGTGGGTAAGTGATCTTCAGTGTGTTCTTCTGTATGATTGTTTTTCTCTGCTGCCCCTTTCTTGCTGTCTGCAGTGTCTATTCCTTTTGCTGAAAGAGGTGAGTTGAGAGAAATGGGGAATGGCCAGCACTTATATTTTAGCCTTTGCTGTACTGGCCTTCTAACTCCTGTTGGGGAGGGTGGACATGGGGAGGGGGTGGGAACTGGGAAGAACTAACCTATTACTGATAAAGGTCTTGAGACAAAAGGTAGCAAGGAAATAATAATTATTTCAAAGATCCTGCCTTTAGCTCCTCCTGAGGCGCAGCAGTTATGAACTGACCAATTTATTATTTACAGCGTGCTTTTGTAATTGAAATATTTTACCTCGTCCTACAGCTGTTATAATTTCTGAAAAAGATGCCAAGGTATTTAGTAGCAATAGTGATAGCAACATCTGAAAGACAATGATTATTGAACTAAGGGAAAAAATTACTTTCCTTGAAAAAAAGTGTTGACTGTAAATATTATTCAAAGTATTCTGAATAGAAGAAGTGTGGTAAATGAATAGCTTGTTTCTCTGAATAGTAAGATGTTAAAAATCACAAATATTTACATTTGAATAGAAGCATTAATGTACTTCAATGTCTTTACAACTAATGGTCTGTAACCAGAAACACTATTTTAAAGTAGCCTTTATAAGTATTATTTTTCTGCCATGAAATTGCACAGAAGGTGGGAACGTTATAGATTAAAAGTAAATTGCAGGAGACAGTTGAGACTAGACATTGCCACCATTATATTGAGTGGTATTTTATGCTAAATTAGTTTAAATGGGACTGTCTTGGGACTCTCATCTCAATAAGATTTAGCCTGAAATAGGAGTCACACTATGCCTACAGTGGTCACTAATTTAATTTTTTCCTTTGTGGCTCGTCTTGATCAGGATTTTTTCCTGTGTTCTTTGATGTCATGAATTTTCTGCCTATATTCAGAGAATATAGGGAATGTGACCCCTTTGCTGTTGTGGGGTGAAATTATAAATTAGACCCTTTTGGGTGTTTTGTTGTGGTGTTTTGGGTATTTTTTTTTTTGTAGTTGCTGTAATCTCATGAAGACTAGTTTTGAAGCAAGGCTAAGGGACCATTAAATTCTCCTTTTAGAATGAGGCAGTACTGTTTCCATTCAGCCTCACGTGATGAGGAAGAGGCTTAATTCTGTCTGGTTTAAAGGTGTCAGAAATTGTGACTCATTCTCCTCACTGGAGGTTTGAACTCTTTCTCCCGTCTATATTAGCTGTCACAACAGCAGTGTAAGCTATAAAAAAAGTTTGCATTTTTGTATTTTAAAAAATGAGATAAATCTTAGCTGAAAAAAGACATTGATGATATGACATGGTGAGTGGTGTGTATAAGCTCGTTAGGGACATATATGCCTGAAAGCTTGTTAGCCTTTAATCAAGATGGCAAAAGCAGCTTGATGTACTTACAGGATTTAATTTTCTCTTGCTCTTCAAGACATGGGCACTCACCTCATGGTGTGTTCTCTTTGAGTAGTTCATTGCATCTATGTTGTGGGGCCTTTGCTAATATCATCCCCCCTCCTGGATATGCAAGTGAAAGCATAAGAAAGCATTTAAATCAATGAAGCTAACAAATAAACAGCATGTGGCTGATGCATGACCTGTCAGCTAGAAAATACAGTGTGTAGGTCATATTGATGGCTTCTGGTGAAGAACCATACTGAATATTGACAGCAGAAGTCTGTATGTGATGAACATCTAATTGGGATTATGTTTACATGGAACTATAGCAAGTTAGCAATAGCAAGAAAAATGTGATCCAGCTTTCAACTATGAAAAAACTATAAAGTATTGTAACAGTAATGGAGTTAATAATGTGTTCTAGAAACATATTTTATAACTTAATTTCAGATATACAGGCTATATGAGCCTTTTGTTTCTGTTCTATGTAAGAAAGAAGTTGGTGTGAATAACAGAAAATTATCTCTTTTCAGGAATTGTAATTTTATTTACTATTTTCATTTTAATTTCTAGCTTCCTTTGGGTTACAGACATTTTAAAATGTAAATCCAAGGATTCACAGAGCATGTTAAAAGCAAACAAAAAAAGCCAGAGGAAAATGATCCAAAAAATCCTTATTACTACCTGAGTGACTGAATTTCTTTTAGCAGACCATTACATCCTTGTCCAAATAATAACCACAAATATGCCATGTTGATAAGGTGCTGATATGCTGTGAATTACCATAGGTTTCCCTTTTGAACAAAATAAATTCATGTTAAATTTTAGTTCTTCAGGATGGCTAATATAAAAAAAAGAGAGTCTGTGTTACAATGTCTTTTTAAAGGGATTTTCAGGAAATTTTCATGTTGAGTAGTTGACTATTTCAATTCAGGCTACTGTGGATGAATTTTCCAGGCAGCTGAGTCTTTACTCTGAGTGCAATGCTTTTATTTTGATATAATTTATTTATTAGTTCTGAAGTATTCTGAAATATTGACATATAATGCACTGTTTTTGGGATTGCAGGTCAAACTTTAACAAGCTACATGCAAATATTTTACTGAAGTTTTTGTCGTCTTGCTCTCAAACTGCTCTCTTCAACTATAAAAAATATTACATTTACTGTGTACAAATTAATAACTACTTCAAATTCTGATCAGATTGGAAAGCAAGTGAATTCTATCTAAAATAGAGGAAAAGTAATTGAGCCTTTTGAATTCCGAAAGTTAAGGATAGTTCAGTACTATTGTAAACACAGTGAGCACCTATTCTATGCCTTTTAATGGCTCTGATATGTTTGTAATGATCTTAGTGCAGGAGATCAATGAAAGTCATATTACTATGCTTTCCACTTTTTCTGGCAAGATTATTGCCAAGTGATTTTAGAAGAACCTAGTGAACACACTTCATATTTAGCAACCTGTCTTTATTTAAATCACTGCAAGAATAAAAATAAAAATGGAGCCAAATAACTTACCCTGTATATATACATAATTTTGAATGTTTTTTGGCAAAGCACTTCAGCTATAACATGGAAATGTTGTTTGTATGTGTTTGCATTGTAACTTTCCATCTACATGATTTGTACAGAAACACTTGCCAGTAGGATAAACTCTGCAAGTCTAACAAATTAAAGACCTTGCTTAAATGTCACTAAACTTGTTGTGTGGATTCTATGACATATAGTACCTATGCTGATCTTCTCTCCAGAAGAAGAGTGTGACAATGCCTAATCCAGTGGTACAGGCCATTTCTGCCATGGTGTGTGATATGTTCATTTGCCTGTTGTTACATTTAATTAGGGACTGAAAACTCTGGAGTGTAGATTCTAGACAACGGAACTAGGCCGCATCCTATACTTTTGAGATAGAAAGATTCATAATACAAATGAAAGTCCTAGTAAGATACAACCTAGTTTTCACCGAATGCTATTTTTTATAAAAACTAATTCTAATGGCATCTCTTTGGTAAGCTTTCCTTCACTATTGTAAATTATGACTTCAAGGTCTCGTGTTTTTGGAGATAGAAAAAAAAGTATATAGTATGTATACAACCAAAACATACTGTTAGTCATAGCAAGTTCTGAATCCCTTTAAAAGGATGATAATGATATATATCAGGATTTAATAAGTATTATGTCAGAGCCAGTTAGGACGCTGGCTTGGCACAGGTCAAATTCATTTAGCTAATGAAGACTGCAGTATTGTGTGAAGGTGGTTAGGCAAACAAGGGACCACTGAAAGTGGATGTAGAAAAGGCAAGTGATATGTTTTGCAAATGCCTTGATGTTGAGATAGAGAGGTAAAGTACTCTTACCAGTCTATTATCAATGTGGGTGTAGCTTTGGGATTGTGACCGAGTGAAGGTGCATGGTATGCAGTCCAGAGTGTGAGGTATGGTACAGAATGAATACATTGATGTAGTGTCAGGAAATATCCATAGGAAGGTAGCAAAAAAGATGAGAGGGATGGAAATATTTATATATGAGGAAAAAAATTATTATTGTACATGACATATTAAGTAGATATTACTAATGGCATTGCATCTTAAAAAATTTTGCTCTAGTCTAATGTTAGTCTTAATTTTAGGACAAATTTTCTATAGTCCATTGTGTACATCTGTGCACCGTGAGACTTAACATCTCATTATAGTTTTTGGAAAAACAAATTCCTTAATGATAACTGATATTCCATCTGTTTGAACTTGATCCTTTCATTAATAAAGGAGGAAGAAAGATACTACTACTACCTTCTCATTCTAGAGGATTTTGAACCTTTTTTTCACTGCAATTATTTCCTAATTCTAAGGGGCTACAAGTGTGCCTTGATTGACTTAACACAGTTTAAAAAAAGAAAAAAAAAAAAATCCCAACCCTGTAAAAGACATACATTTAAGAACTGTCTGTTTACTCTCTGTTTACTCTTTCCTTTTCTGGAATTAGGTGGAACAACAATCACAACAGACTCCTTCGGAATGAATGTATGTCATAAATATCTTTTTATAGGGTTTCCTCTGTAATTTAGCATTATGCTAAATAGGCTATTATTTTAAAGCACCATTTTACTTTTCTAACAAGCAGCCTGCAGCTTTTGCATCTGTAAGCCATCATGACCCCCATGCTTGTGAATAGTGTCTGCAAACAGATTTCTGGTGCCTTTTTTTTCAGTGAAACTAAAGTGATGCTTGCAATTTGAAATACTGCACCTCAGAGCAAAGTAACTTTCTGTTGGCTACAGGGTTTTTAAACTTCCAGTCTTATAACCGCAGTAACCTGGAGGTGGCAGCAAAGTACACACAAGTAAAATAAAATGAACACTAGCGCATAAACAAGCAAGAGATTAATGATGCTATGCAGTACTGATGATGACTGACTAAATGCATCAGCCTCTTCTAGCTTAAAATGACAGTGCAGGTAAATAGAGGGTTGATGTATTTATCTATTGTTTTTTTTTAATTATATTGGGTTTCATCCAAATGCAAATCAATTCCTCCTTTTACATCTCCATTTTTAACAGAAGGTGGAAGTTTGCATGTTCTTTCCCTTCTTTTTCAGTATCATTACGAGCAACTAAGGCAAAAAGCCTTTTTGATTAAAATTTTTCAGTTTTGTGCACCAATCCAACACAGTTCAAAACCTATCTTCACTAGTCTGCCTGTATTTTTCAAATAGCTTTTCTTCATCTGAAAATACATGCATTTCAATCCTTCTTGGTTTTCATGTCTTCAGCGTGCATAATGTTATGATTAACTGGCTAGGTGATTCATACTCAAATAACAGATTGCAAAGGACATCATATTAGACATCCTAAGAACCCTCTTTACTCCAAAGTATACATACAATAATGCCCTGGAGACATGAGTTATGGCTGCTGTACCTTGAATAACAAGAACAGTGAGTGCTGGCAGAAACATTATTAAAATGAAAGAGAGAAAACTTCTGGCTGCCAAATTGCAACTGTTGGTTTCAATGTTAAGCTTGTTTGTCAAAATACTATTGGATGAAATCGATAAAAACTGCAGCCAGAATGTTCTACAGGTTAGCACTCTAATGCAAGGAAGTTCATTTCAGATCGATCTAAATGGGAATTTTTTTTGTAAAGAATATAGTGTAACCTTTTGCAAATGTGTTGCTGGCTTTGTTGGTTAAAAGAGAAGGCCTGGAGCATGGAGCCATTTATTCACAGGCACAATGTAGGCAGTAATGGAACAATTTCTCTGCTCCCACTTTACCTGTGTGCCTAAATCCCAGCTTGCATGAAAAGCTTCAGGGGATAAAAAGATGTCATGTTCAAGAGAAATTTGATGTTTGGCTTTTGTGGAAAAAATATGCACACTAAAGCTTTGTATGAAGTGGTTACTGGGAGAGGGAAAGGGGGATGCACCTGGCTAGCTTGAGAAAACAAGCTTTAAGGTCTTGCTTCCCTCCTTTGACTTCAGTGGTGAGAGCGATGGGCAGCTGTAGCTGTCAACTGCATGGAAGTAGTGCTAGTGGGGCCAGCACAGGTATGAGTAATGGAGAAGGGGTCTGTACCCCATAGCTGTGACATCTTGTGCTGGAGCTTCAGTGAAAGCCTGTAAGGAAGCCTGAAAGCAGAGTCCGTTCTTGGCAATGTAGGGATACAATGTCCTTTTCCTCAACCCTTTAATATATCCAAATGGAAGACAGGTATTCCTAGCACCTGTTCGAAAAGGAATGAAGCAGAAGCCCGACAATTTTCTAAGATGAGTAGGAATGTGTAAGGGTAAGGCTGAACACTGTAGAAGTTACTGCCAGGCAGTGTTTCTTTCCTACTGAATTAAAGAACTTGCAGCAGGGTTGAATCATATCTCTACTCTCTTGGCTTCTCGCTCTGTCTGGCAGTGACAGTGACCGTGTGGTTCTAGATTGCCCCTTTTGTGACAGGTATGACTGACGTAGCATCTGCCTGCTACTCCTCCTCTATCTATGAGTTCTTGCACGGATTGCTGTTTTATCTAACTGCTATTTCATCCGTGGCTTTTTGTCAAATAAAGGAATCACAAATTATACTGATACTGTTCCTAAATATAGTGGTATGATAGTGTAACTGTCATAGTATAACACGTGGCTATGTTACAGCTAGCGTGCATGAGCAGTAAGAGACCTCTGTATTTTAAAACACATGGTTAAGCCATTAGAAAAATATTTTAGGTTTCTCTAGAAAATTTTAATTTTTATTGCTTAGAGAACTGCTCAAAAGCTATTGCAGACAGCTTTTTTTTTTTTTTCATTGATTGACTATGGGTTTTTTTCCCCAAAGATGCGGATAAATGGTAACATTATCATAGATTTTAAGTCTGTAAAGGGACATCTTTATTATTCTACCTTCTTCATAATAAAGTGTTAATCTGTGTTTTAAAAAACAAACAAACATTACATGGATTCATCTTGAAATATAAATTTCAACCAAATTGTTCATTTCAGGGAGACCTCTCCTGACATCCTTAAAATTATTTTTAATTAATAACCTTTTAGTTTAGCTTATGTGAAGTTTAAGATCACCTAGAACTTGTATACTCAGAGGTTCACATCACTTTTGCTTAAACCACTTTGAAATAAGATTCAAGTTAATCCCAGGCAACATTTTATCAAATATGCGGTCATAGATAACAGGATTCTGACCCCAGTTTCTTACATTATAACAAATTTCTAGTTCAGTTAGAATGTATGTTATGTACACTTGACTCTTAGACATGAAGTGATGGGAAACCAATTGGATCAACTGGGTGTTGTCCCAAGTGATAACTATCCTTACTGTTTTAAAAAATCCAAAAAACCAAAACAAAAACCAACCAACCAACCAAACAAACAAAAAAAACCAAAAACCCAACCCAACCAACCAAACAAAAAAACCACCCCAACAAACTCTTCAAGAACGTATTTTCAACTTCCACTCTTCAGTCACTGGATGTTTGTCAGATTGAGTTGTGTCTTGTAAGGGGTCCTGTTGGCTATTGTGGGATTACACACAGTACAAAATACTCGATCTAAATACTGATATTACAATCTGCCTCACAGCATGCCCGTTTTTTGAAGGGTGAAAGTATTATGGCCACTTCCTGAACTCCTAATATGTGCCAGTGAAACTGGAATAATCTACTAGACTTTACTTATAGGCCAAATATTTATAAAATTGGGTATAACTGTTTAATCTGAGCAGGCAAATCTAAACTGATATAAAGTCTTGCTTTTGTACATTCTTTTTTCCCTTTGTTAATCAGACAGACCTAGAATTCTTTCCAGCAGTAAGTCATCTCCCTGGTCAGTTATCATCCCCTAAACCAGGTAAGCCCAGGGTGCAAATGGAATGTTTGGGAAATCTTTTCACCCTTAAAGAGATCTCTAAGTGACTAGCAAGAATGCAAAGATGAAACAGACATTTTATTAAAAAGGAGTGTTAAAAATTAGATTCAAAATCAGTAAGCAGTTCTGTTCTTTATTGCTAGTTTTCTGTAAAGAAAAATGAATTGTGTTGAAGGTGATTGAATAATTTTGATTTGAAATGCATCCCATAAATGTTAAAGAATTTCATCCTAAAATCAAGCAGAGATTACCAATATAGAACTTCTAAATGAACAGATTAAGCCAAGTCTTTCAGCCATGACTATGAACAACTGTCTGACTAGGCCAGTAGCTTGTAAAAGGACCATCGGTACAGTCTTTATTTGATTTTATAAACAAAAAAAATATATCCACTGCTAGCCATGTAAGCTCAGATTTTTTTTTTTCTTTTCTCTGCTCTTATGTTGTTAAATGCTCTCTCTCCTTTGTGGACCTAGTCTTTATGTCTTTTTCCTTATTAAGAGCTCAGACATTTAACTTAACTTCACATGCATCAGCTCAGCGATAATAATGAGCTCTCTGCACATTTTCAGTATGATACAAGTGTGAATTTAAATATCTTTGTTGTTGGAGCTAACATTTTTCATATGTAGATGGCCAAAATCATGTACGTACACTGTTACTACTGATCAGTTGATTAGTAACTCATTAAGGTATGGGAATATAGCTGTCTGTATGATCTTTGTATTCATGACGGATAGAGGTGTATGCTTTTTTTTGGCTCCATATTGGGCCTCCTTTCTTTATTGAGCTGCTATACTCTTAATTATGAGTAGCAATAATAATTGCATATTTATTTATTTCTTTGGGGGCCCTACTCTATTTCTTCTGTACCTGGTTTTCTCATTGGGAGTGATGAATCAGACACTTAGTAGAAAGAATGATTGTTAGGGGTTAGCAGGACTGTTAAAGCTAATACAACAAGCTAAGACAATGTTAAGCTGTAAGTTATCGTCTTCCTAACAGTCTGTGTTTTGTATGGGTGTTTATTTCACTCATGAGTGACAATTTAGTGAAGTTAAAATTTAGCAGAAAGTTGAGAAGCAAATAGAATGGCCTATCAATGACGCGAGTAGAATGGCAGATTGCTAATACAGGCTGAAATGAGGATTGCAAATTCTTTGTAATGTATTTGCAGTTTTCAGAGACTTTGAAGCATTAATCTTCTGAACCTCAGTCCTGTGACATATAGAGCCATGTTAAAGGAAAATAAAAAACTTACTGAAAATATTTTTAGTAATAGAGACCAAAATGAGAGTGGACAATCTTTATACCATTTTTACAATTTGTTCTCGTTACAGTCTTAAGCTATAATGCTGTCATGATATTCCTTGGGTAATGACCTCCTATTGGTGTACTTCAGCTGATGAAACCCATTTGTGTGCTTTTTATAAGACATACATTCAAATTTTCTCCACTTCTGTTAAATCCCTACTGATTGTGGCTGTCATAATTTTCTGTGAGTGGGAAGAATCTGATCAAATCTGTGTTGTTGAGAGGTATACTTTAAGAAGACATACTTATATTAAGGCTCTAATATGTTACTGCTGACAGCACTCAGAGTCCACAGCTGGGAAAGGTGGCCTTTAGGTGAAGAATGGAACTGTAGCTTCTGGCCAGAATAGCAGTTGATGGCAGAGCCCTATTCTCGTCTGATGCTTAGCCCAGGTAATTCCCCTGTCTCATGGCTTTCTAGACTGTTTCAGGATCTAGGTTGTGAGTACTTAGGTAAATGTGAAGAACTTGCATGCCTTCAATATGCAGACATTATGCATTTCTGGTTATTATTCATCTCATGCAAAAATGCTACTGCTATGAAGATTGCCAAGGATTGGGTGAAGCATATTCATCAATGTAAACCAACTGAAGATGAAACTAAGAATCAAGTAATACTGATGGGCATAGTAAAGTATTTTAGGACATTTGCAGATTTGCTGTGACCTCTTTGGTAGAAGATGATAGCTATGGTTAATAAATCTGGCCTATAGCTTTCTGTCAAGTCGCAGGAGCTTTCAACCATGTTCTTGATGGACCACAGCTTGACTTTACTGCTCATTTTTCTGTTGC
Source organism: Burhinus oedicnemus (assembly GCA_008921705.1). Lineage (NCBI taxonomy): Eukaryota > Metazoa > Chordata > Aves > Charadriiformes > Burhinidae > Burhinus > Burhinus oedicnemus. The sequence goes on along the minus strand of VFFE01009051.1, from coordinate 3,056,315 downwards.
TCCTTACCTGGTCTAGACCAGTGCTACATGTATATAGATACATCTTCAGTACTTCGGAGGTTCTTCCCAGTTAAAAAAATGTTACAACAGATCTCAGCAATACAAGCACTGAACTCAGTTCTCTGGTGCCTTCCTGCAGAGTTTTTAATTGAGTTAAAAGTCGTGTTTCTTATCTTTAGTGGGTTCCATGGCATGAATTCAGGATAACTGAGTGATTGCTTAAGCCTTCAGGATAAAGAACGCTGCTGGTATTTATGTAAAGGCTGCCTTTAAGAGTGACAATTTCTGCAGTAGTGGCTGAAGATTGTGGAATGAATTGAATGTGACTTCCGCCTTCCCCTGTGGATAGTCACATTTCTTTGAACTTGCCTTGTTTTTTCAAAAAAAAAAAGAGTTCTTGCAGTTGTCTTCCACTGCAAGATCTCTTATGGCAGAAGTTTACAATGTGTTTCTTGTCTAACCTTCAAAAGAGGGAAGGAGAAAAATGACCAAATTTGACTCAGATGTAAAGTCATGCTGTGTAACGTATTAACAAACACAAGTCAGAAATGTGTTCAATGCACCAGGAATTTGGTTCAGCATTTCTCTTTATTACTAGTGGCCATTCATGTATCCTCTGCATGAACTCATAGTGTTTTTTTTATTATTTGTTTAAAGGTGGAATTAATGGTAGATTTCAACTTCAGATACTTTTAAATCCACTGAGTTAACTCACATCTCTTAATATTTGAAGCAGACTTCTTTTGTGTGTTCTCCCTTTTGAAACTTTTTAAAGCCTACATAAAATCACTTCATTTGCTGGCAACAGTAAATCTCAGAATTATCTTAAACATTTCCAGGCTGGAGTTTGAGATGCAACCCGTGAAGTTACTTTGTTTCTCATTCATCTGCATACTATCAAGACCCTGTGACACTGTTTCATGCTGATATAAATGGAGGTCTAGTACATCAATGGAATCTTTCTCCTTGATGCTGACACATAATCTAATATTTCTATACAACTCTGAATAAATTTAATCAATGTGAAAAAATGTTTGGTGCAATTTAGCTTAAGAAAAAGAAAACCCAAAGACTTTCAGCACCAAGTCAAATACTTTTAAAGGTTTTCCTGTCACTTCACTCTCATGTATATAAACAATCCATCTATCCTCAAATACAAGTGCCTAGGGTCTTCTGTAACATCACTCTCTAGCCATTACTTTTCCTTTTAAATTAGTAGATGTTCCAGATTGTCAAAGACATGCTGGCACTACTTCAAAAATCAGAAATAATGCATCTCTTCTAGTGCAAGAAGCAAAAGTGATATTAACTTGGTCCTAGAAACAGTAATCAGGGCAAAAGGATAAATAGTACTATAAAGTGTTTATGTGGGCTTTAATAATATTGAAAATTAAATGAACCTAATCAGTGTCCTGAAATGGGACTTGCAAGATTCTCACAGGCATACTGTATGGTTACCAGTAGCTTCTCTAGGTAATTTATAAGGCTTCCTGCTGTTTGATGAAGCACAGGTGCTAAGGCTGTCATCCAAGGTAATGACTTATTAGCTTTTGTGGTACTATAGACCTCATGTAACCAGCACTAAATCAAGTATACGTATACAGAAATAATGTTTTGCAATGATGACCCATGGAGACCCTTTAGCTGTTCTTGCCCTTTTACCGTTGCTGTTATTTTTTGTCATCTGTCATCATTATTTTGAAATCCATGAGATTCACTTTCTGTCTTAATTTCTCAGAAATGAAGGTTGTTTCACTGTAGTTTTATTGCTATTGATTTTCTGTTGATATGTCATACCACTAAGAAGTCTAAAGTAATATTGAGAAAGTGAGATACCTCAGGGCAAATGAGATCACTGAGAAATTCAGATGGCTGCAGCAAATCTCTTCCATTGTGCCAATCTCTGGTAGTGTGTACCATCTTTCTAAGCAACACTGGCATGTGATAAAAATATGTCTCGGCCGTAGTTTGGAACATATTATCTACAAAGCTTTTCTTCAAGGAAATTCACAGAAAGGTTTCGTTCTCCAGTTTTCATGACAATGACTATCAATCAGAGTCACTGCTGGTTGATTATCTGTGTACCTTTTGAATAGACTAGAGAAATCTTTAATTACTATTGAATGCTTGCCAAGCATGGACATAAGGGGAAAAAATCAGTCAGTCAAGGTGCAGGTCTAGTGTAGACACTGAATTATAATGAAAGGACACTTGAGAAAAGTAAATGAAATAAAATAAAACGAAATAGTTGGCAAAGCAGAGGTAATACACGGGGGAAAAGAAGATTTGACAGGAGAGCAGAGATTTTATTTTTATGGCCCTACGTACAAGCTCCTTTCCATCTTGTGATCTAATATCCCTGCCTGTAATTATGCTGATTGAATGTTGGGAAGGGAGCCTACTAAAAGAATGGTTTTTATATTACTTTATTTTGGGACTTTTTGGTTACAAACAAATGAACACAGTTCTCAGTATCTGCTCTCCATTAGTGTTCTTTCCTCCTTTGTCTTTTCAGGTTGAAGTATTTTGGCTTCGTTTTTTTGATAATAAGCTTGCGTAAGCAGGGCCAGACTGAGGCAAAAACTGGATTTAAACCAAAATTTTCTGTAGCCTTGAAGAGCCCCCTAAACTGATGTGCAGGTTTTGTGTGGTGTGTGTTTGTTTATTTTAAAAAGAAACTACAGAAATATTCAGGAATAAAGGAAAATGGGTCAAATCTAGCATTTAAGGTTCTGATTTAGATTGCCATTTCTTCTCCAAGGCATGTACTGAGTCGATGAACCACTAGCTTGGTTGCTACAACACATCCCTACTCTGTAACAGAGTTGGATTTTAGTCTTCTGCTTGAGAGAAGTTGATTTCCATCCTTTACCTCCTTCACTGCCATGAGGAAGGTGTATGGGATAGATAGGGATTTTGGGTGTGTCCAACATTTCAGTCACAGTTGCATTTCATGTGCAGGTATTAGGATTTTTTACATCTGTTTTCTTTGTATTTTATGTGTCTTTAAACATGACTTTTAACTTACACTGGATGGATAGATGCTCAAAAGAAATAGAGAAACAAATACTAAATGAAGTTATAGAAAAAAGGCAAACATGCACAACAAGATGTATATTGAAAACAAAAATATATCATCTCCCCATTCATAGAGTGCTGCTGAGGTATGAACATTTACGAGTTATAAATAGGAGGTTGCTACTGAATACCACAAGGAACTTCTTGGTCAGAAAGAGACATCAAATGTAATGAGAGCCAACTGAAAGGTATGTGAGACTTTGCTCTTTTGCAATTTGGAGTGAAACCAAAATTTGAGTTGTAAAAGAAATCCATAAGCATAATTCACTGAAATGAGAGGGTGATAAAAGACCTTTTGCTTTCTTTTTTTCGAGGATAAATTATACTCAAATGTACAGGAATGCTCTTTTCTACTTTGAGAGTAAGTGGGCTTGTATGATAAACATTTCTGTAACATTCAGCTACTTTAGCCCAGACAGCTCAATTAGGGCTGTGCAGTAAAATACAACTTCTGTGCACTTTGTGAGCACTTAATGTGACTGAAAGCCTGTTAGCAAGAAATCTCATAGAAAATAGGTCTTGTCAAGTGTTTAAGGAAATTGAATTGGCATATATTTAACTCATAGATCTGAAAAGCAAGAGATTTCTGGATGCTGAGTAATTTAATTATATTGTCATATTTGACTTCTCCTGTTAGAGCCTCCTTTATTCATTATTTTTAATACATTAAGAGCTGTGCAGAAGGGGATGGAAGTTACTCATGCACGCTGACAAAAGTAGAAAATATAAAATTAAGCTTGACAACATTTTCCTCATTTCATAGTTATCCATAAAATTCAGTCTTTTCAGGTGAATGATGGGCTAATGTTTTTCAGCCATGTGTTCTTTGAAAAAGAACACATTTTCCTTCCTAAGGCTTTTTAAGGAGTGTTCTGGTAACAAAAAAAAATATGTTCTGTTACATTTATATGGCATTTTGTCTATACAAGAACTTAATTATCTGTAGCACAGTTGTAATTAATCATAACTTTTTTTTTGTTCTTCTCTGACATGCTGTTGCCATTGTCCTAGAATTAGGCCAGGAATTACTGGTTGGGTCTAGCCACTACTCCATGAATGCTGGTTCTGGTTTGCCTTCACTGAGTTGTGTGTTAGTTTGGACAAAGACACTGTCCGAGAGAACTTTCTCATCTTTAGTTTTCTAAAAAAGCAGGTATCTCATTTATTCAGTGGTGAATAGATGTGATACAGCAATTCTGTATCACAACATTAGTTTTGGGATGAGATGAATTGCCCTCTGGAGATGCCTGTTTCTCACTGTTGACTCTAAGGAGAGCCCAGAGGGCTTGCTTAGCCTATTGGTATAACTCCAGGTAGTCAAAATAAGAAAAATCAGACCTCTCTGTTTCCTTTTTATCATGAAAACTTGAGGTTTGGTGTGGATAAGTAAGGCTAATGCTGAAGAGCTGCTTTCAGGCATAACTAAGGATTTGGCCCTTTATTTGTAGAGTAAGTATTTTAAAATAAGTGTCAGGTTGAATCTTTAAAAGGAAATAAATTATATCATACTACCAATTCTAGAAACAGCACGCTACCTAATTCAGTTATTTTGCCTGGTGAAGGTGGAGATGAGATTCATAAATTGGTACCAATTGCATGCCTGCTAGGTGGCAGCCAGCAAAGGAAGTGTCTTTCTATCTTGTGAATTATACTTAGTTGTGTTAAATACACATTGAATTCTGAAGAAAGGTATGGGCAGGCAGGCTATTGTTACTACTTTAGACAAGATTTATTCCAAATGTTTTGAATCATCAAAATTGAACTGACATTTTGGGGCATACTTATCACCATGTATAACTGATGACTTACTTTCAAGAGACTACATAGTTAAAGAGATGAGAGATCTGTTATCTGTCTTCTACTCAGACAGGATGGATTTTATACTGGTGATAATAAACAATAAGAAGACTCATTTTTGTTATGGATCAAATAACCATCTGCAGGCAGCCAATGTTACTTTTATAATTGCTGTTGTAGCATAAACGTGTTAGGAACTGTATATAACGTGAGATAGATGCTCAGCAAGTGCTGATGATAGTTCATGCTGATATAGCTTGAGGATGCCAGATCCATCTTGTCATAGTGAGAAATTGCTATTCGCTTTAGGGCAGAGAGCAGATAGGAAAATCAAAGTTTGAGATGCTATTTTAAAACAGTAGCACTTCCAATGTATTTTCAAGTTTACGTTTTCTAATGCACAAAGAATAGGAATACAGAGAATATTTTGGCAAATATTATTTTTTAAAAGGAAGATCGAGTGATTATGAAGGCACTTTTAATTTTCCTCTTTTATTGCTCAGCAGGGAAATCATCAACACTTCTGAGTGAAAGTAAATATTGAAATGCTGCAATTTTCTTTTGAAGAACCAGTCAAATATTTACTGTTGTATATAGTGCCCTGTTTTTCATTACTTGCCAGAATACCTCATTTATTGAATGCTTCAATTATACATTGAGGAAGGTGATTTTGTGTTATAGTAAGCAGTTTAAACATTGTACTGTTGAAAATAGTAGTTGAAGGCTAATAGAAATGGATTTAAGAATGGATCAAATAGCCTAGCCTGCTGTCTGCTAGTGCTGCTCTGACTCACAAATGCTGCTGTTTTGCTAATGAAGCTTGGCTGACTTATAATAGTGATTCTGTTTCCTTAAAAGGGAGTAGACACACCACCACTTTTTCTTCTTAGTGAGTTCACTTTACTATGAACATCATATGGCATTATAACCTGTAATGATTGTATTACAGTTATCTACATTTGATCTTGATCACCGTGTTCCTGAAGAAACACTTGGTCAAGTCATTATTATTTTTACACGCAAAGGTTTTAAAGCAATAATAAAGGTCCGTTTTACTGTTGGGCATTTAAATCGAGTTGTAGGTGTTGAAATGAAGTTAGGAATGATTGTATAACATGGGAACTGTTATGAACAGCTCCAGGAAGGATATGGGAGCTCTAAATGAGGTTAGGATAGGCACTTCTTGACTGTTGTACAGTTTGTAGCTCTGTTACATGAAAATGATGTTGATCAACTGGGTAAGGTACTTAGGTTTGGTCCCATAATTCCATTCAGTGTTTGATTCTGAGAGAGAAATGTGTGCACCCATGTTGTTTTCATTTAGTGTAGCAATATTTGATAGAAACAGATTGGACCTCCCAGCCACTTAACTTTTAGCTCTGCGCTGACATGCCTCAACTGAGAATGTTGTTGTCGCAGGTTCCCTCTGTAGTCACTTAAAGGAGATAAACACACTCTAAAAGCCTTTCATTCCATTGAAAATCTGAATTACTTTCGGAAAATATTTGTCTCTAATGATTATAGAGAGAGTTTATGGTTATTGCACACCTAGCTTTGGTACCTCGGTTGAGTGTGATGAATCTGAACCTCAGCACTGTAGGATTCACACTGAATAATAGTTTCTTCTCTAAATGTAATCTGAAAATCGATGGAGATCTATAGTATTTACCAGAGCTTATTGGAGATGCTAGGAGATTTTGCAGAGTAGCTTTGAGGTATGGATTAATTTTGCAGTAAATCTAGTAAAGGTTGTATGCCGGTCTAAGATTCTATAGCCAGAAGGCATTTGCAGGAAGCCATTATAGATCTTGTAGTTGAAACTGTGTACGTGCCTACCACTGAAAGTAAGATACTGATGTAGGTAGGTATGACATTTACTTTGTGCAAAGACAAATAATAGGATAAGATGGAAGGCTGAATGTCTTGATCTTGACACTAGCTGAAACCATGGATGGCCTGATGCATCCAAGTTATCATGACATAGCTATAACCACAATGATTAAAAAGATCTTAAGTGATGCTGAAGAAGATGTTAAAGAAATTGGCTTCAAAGATTCTCAGAGTGTGATGAAGGCAGCACCTCTTTTATTTGTATATTTTAAAATTTCAATTAATGTACAGTTCACTGAAAGGGGAAGAATCCCCTGGTTTGTCTAATAAGACTCAGAGCAAGGAAGGCCAGTACCAGGCTACTAGATGAAAGAAATTATGAAATAAGATTTCACAAGAATAGAAGCAAATAATAATCTGGAACTAGTCAGATAGGGCATTCTTTGAGAAGAAAAATAAAGCACCAAGACGTGGATAACTGCACCTCTTAGCAAATGCAAGGACATGCCTCTTAAACGTACGGTTGGGGCCATTATTAGTGGAGTGAGAGGAATGTTCTGTACAGTGCACATGTCCCTTATCGGTGCTTACAGTGTATTTCTTAAGGTATTATAAATGTTTAACAAAGCTCAAGCTTCAATAAAGCTTAAAACCCAAACAACAAGAATTGTGACTCCCTAACAATGTTCCCTGTTGACCCTGCAGATTTCTTGGCAGGAAGCTGATGGAGAATTAAAGCTGCTTTAGAAATAGCACTGACTGCCCTCACTTGCTCTCCTCCACAGGAGAACCATGCCAGTGGTGGCTGAGGGATAAGGGAGAGCAGTAGGAGACTGACATGCTTCAGTGCCAACTCCTTTGTGCCACTAGGGCAGAGGTTCCTGTTCATAATTTAAGCCCCTGCTAAGAGGGCTGGTAGAGCATAAACACTTCTACGGTTTTCCTAAGCCTAGTTAAAATGCGTTTGTGTATAACTGATTCCTCTGATGTTTTTCAAAAGGCTGTGTTCAAGTAAAGGTACTCATTTTGTGGAAACAGATAAAACAGCCATAGAGAGAGTTTTCTGTAAATAATTTTATACATAATCAATGCTGTCACTGAGCTAAACAAATCCCTTCAGAAATTAGACAAGAGCAACTGCTTCATCATAGCAGGAAGTTGAATAGGAAAAGTTCAGCCCCTAAGAGTAACCTGAGTTGAATTGCTGAATTATGATTGGTAGACCAGGTTGTAATTTTTAAGAGAGAATTCAGTCTATTAGACCACATATGTAGATGGATTCCAAACCTAATCATTCAGATGGAGCAGTCCCCCTCAGATGTGAAGGGTGTGAGTGTGCAAAAAACTTGGTTTTGAAAGCAAACTGCTCTTTTTAAATCAACACTCTTTCCTTAAATGTAATATACATATTTTACAAACATCTGTAATTCCTGGTATTTTAAAGCTCTTACAATATCCTTATGAAGTGATGTTAATGAGAAATCTTAGTAAGATACAAAAGCATCTTCTAGAATTCAGATGTAAAAATGTCTCTTGTGCCAGTCACCCCCAGGGTTTGTTGCATTTATCTTTAGGAAGACTACCGGGATGTGTAAGTGGATCCATTTCCAGGGCTTTAGAATCACAGAACCCAGGTTGGAGAGGACCTCAAAGCAGGTCCAGCTAAAGCAGGTTGCTCCAGTCAAACTTATATATATATATATATTTGAAACAGAGAAAAGCATTGAGAAATATTGGAAAAAACCTTACTCTTCCATAGAGGGACTATTTTTCTAACTTCAGTTGTCATCACAATCTCTGATCTTTAGAAAACCTGATTCTTTGCCCTTCTTAAAGGATATCATTACAGTGGCAGAGAAAATCAAAATCTGCTGCTCAGCAGGTGAAAAAAAAAATCAGTGTGCTATTTTTTGATTCTCTTTCTTGTGGTAGAAAAAAAATCACTCATTACCAAATTCCTTAGGTAGAAAGTTAATGACTTAATCTGAAAGTGAGTTAACCTCACAGTCTTCAGATAGCATCTACAGATAAAGTCTGCTTCCAAGGATATGCTGAAAAATACTTCGGTGTGGAATAAAGCCAAGGGTAATCTGGTTAGTCTAATGATTTGTAATGGGGATTCTTGCCCTATGCTACCACTAACTTTCTTTCAGCAAAGTTTTAAAAAGCCATGATCAAAACCTGTTGCTGATCTTAAAAACTGTAGTTAACCTCTGGGATTAAAGTTTATCTTCTCTAAAAGGTAAATATTAGGAAATTATCTTCCTGTCTGTAATTAAGCTAGCTGGAGTTCTTCAGGTGGAAAACACTAGACAATCCTGAGCCAAAGCCTACTAGAGCCGATGGGAAAACTAACTAGACGCAATAGACGTTGGATTGGTTCCTCTAAGTGCAAAATACAGCTATTAGTTGCCAATAAAAGACAACAAAACTGGCAATAGGGAGCTGAAATCATTAGCTAATTCACAGGTCAGTTTAAGTCCAATTTTAAGAATAAATAGTTTTCACAAGCTCAGAGAAGTCTTAAGAATTGTGAAAAATTTATTCTGAGCCCTGACTTTTAGGTCTTTCCTTGGGAGAGAAGGATACAGCATACAGGTTATTTATGGCAATATGTAATTTATATTTCTTGTGTTATATGAAACATGAACTTCTTTATTTTTTTTGAGTTGCTGAAGAACACCTAAATTCATATGGAAGAAAAGGTTTTTTTGGTTTGTGTTTTTTTTTTTTTTTTTTTTCCCCTAAAGCATTTATTTCTTTTCTGAACCGGCTGAGCCATTTCTCTTGACACCTACCAAGCTGACTTGAAAAAGAATATTGAAAACAAAACCTCCAAGATTGCATATACCAAGATTAGAGGCAGAAGAAATAATGCAGAGTAATGCAATCAAAATTAGAAGGAATTGTTTCACTTGAGACTAGGCCAGCAGATGGCAAATAGAGTTCAATGTAGAGAAATGTAAGATAATTAAAGTTGAAGGAACTAAATAATCTGGGGAATACCTGCTAAGTGGAACAATCATCCAGCACAGTGATCAAGAAAAAGACTTGGGGATTATTGTGAAAAAAATTGTTGAAACCATGATCCTATCAAATAGTTTCAGTAAAATAGGCAAATTACTTATTAGGTTGTATTTGAAAAGTGAGAAGGCATAAGACCAAGAAAGGGTATAGTAAGCAGTTACTAAAAGCTACTGAAGTTGCTGAACACTTTCATTATAAAACCTTCTTTTGACAGTGCAATACATTTACTGAAGTGGCAGAGCAGGCTGTTGAACCCTCCTTTGGTTATTCTGTCAGTTAAATTTCTGTTGTCATCCAAACTTGGGGTGTGTTCTTCCAGTGATTTGTGCTGTAAGAAAAAGTATATTGGACTTGCTGCTGTGTTCCACCCATAGCTCTACGAATAAGGATTTCAGTGATGTGGCTAGTTGTTTCATTTTGTTTGGTTGGGTTTTTTTAATTATTCTGGATTTTGGGCTGGATCCAAAGTTAAGTCTAATCTGAAAGAATATTTTCACTGACCTACCATGAAGGGATCAAGTTAATTGGTCCTACCTGGTCACTTGTGCCAGTTGCAGGGGGGGAATTTGTAAGTGACTGTAAAACTATTTTGTGCATGCTCTGGGGCACCTCTGAGAGTTTGTTATGAAATCCTATTTGTGATTTCTTTGCATGTAATTTTCAGATTGGTGAAAGGACTGCTGCTCTTAAGTTTTTGTTGAGACAACCAGCTTGCAGGAGATTGCAAAGTCTTCTCGAAATACCTGTAATAAAACCCTCTAGAACATCAGGGACTGGAGGAATTCACAGTGTCATAATTTGAGAGCCCCTCAGCAAAAGATTCCATAATTTCCTAAAAATGTTAAAATTTAATTTACCTGATTTCTCAAACAGTCATGTATATTCCCAAGACATTGCCATAGATGGGTTTATGAAGGCTTTAGAGCTCACCAGAAAATAGGAAGAGTTGCTGGCAGGGTTTGTTTGAGAACTTGTTCTGTCCTTGATCTGAAATAGTTTTTATGCCTTTAAAAGGTTCTCTCACAAGCGATGGTTGGGACCAGGTTATTGTGTGGTGCTATATTAAGCAACTCTGACCTATTAGTCAGGCATTGAAGGAAGCAGGTCTCTGTCTGATTCTTGATTGGCTCTGATTACCGAACAGCACACTATATCAGAAGCAAACTCAACTACATAAATACTCTGAGAGGAAGGATAGAGCTGTTAAAGTTTCTTCTGGAGTGGAAACATTCCAGAAACTGCAAGGACAATCAGAAGTTTTAAATGGCACTTCATTGTTTAATATATATATATAAGCAAGAGGAACAAGGAAGATGGTCAGAAAATAGTCTTATTTAAGATAACAGCTAGCTTGACTCTTTTGCAGTGTTTAGCTAGTTTTGAGTTAACTCATGCAAAGGAAGCCAAGTATAAAACTGCCCTCCATCTAAAAATGAACACATGATCGATAACTTTTTTAACAGTGTCTGAAAGAAAGAGGAAAATTCTTCTGAATTTGTCTTGCATAAATCAAAACCCCTGTCTGTTTTAATACTGTGTTTATGGTGAGGGACAGGTGCATTCTTCAGTGTGTCTCTTGGGTCCTGATCCTGAAAAGCTCAGTGAAGGACCTGGAGGGCTCATCTTACGTCCTTCAGCACACATTCCTGGGTTTTTCTCCTGCAAGGATCAAGGTGCAAGTTTCAGTGCAGTATGGGAGTGGTTGCTGCCAGAGTTTCTATCTAGACTGGAGAAATTAGTGCTTCTACATCTACCAGTTTAGTGTCATTAGGGTCCTTCCTAGCAGCTGGTATCTTACCTGAGTGTTAAGGTGTTATACTTGGAGTGCTTTTACATGACAGGCATATTTATACTGACAGCTAGCTTGGATTCTGGCAGAAATGTTGTGATGTTTATCTAATCCTCTTTCCAGACTGACTAGCCCCACAGGGTACCCATTTTAGCAGAGAAATTAGACCCCATAGCTTTAAAGTTTCAGACCAATGATTTGGACACTGGCAGACAGCCAACCTGGATCATGGCACACGGGTGTCACAGCTGTCTATTAATATATACTGCTTATTGCAGAAAGGGTTTTGCACATTTTACATTAATGGGCTTTGCATTTTGACTTGGGCTCTGCATGCAGCATGAATTTGTTGAGGTGACTGTGATAGCCCTAGGCTTCTGGTTAATAAGTGCAGTTTGCTACAGGTATTGCTAATGTTATAAAGAACGCATACTGCCAACTATAAAAATGTAGGTTTTGGCCATTATACTGTTGGAAATACTTAATCTTTGTGTTATGGTACATTCTTTGTTACAAGTGTGGGTTTTTTGTTTTTTTCTTTTTTTCATTAGTCGTGCACAGCACGAAAAATCTAGAGGCATAGTCAACTCTTTCCAGGTTTAAATTACTCAAATGTGAAAGTACCAACTTGACACAGGTCTGTTGAAGAGTAGTGCAGGGCATATGCTTGAATTTGAGACATGTTTATAGATTCAGTTTCATAAATGCTAAGAGAGCTGTGCTTTTTGTGCCGGAAACAAGTGAGTACCATACCTGAGGATTAGGGTTACTGAGTTAGAAATTTGCAGTGATGAATAAAGTTGTCATTTTTGAGGTCTTGCAGAGAGTACTGTTATATGTAGGATGACTTTGGTACCCATTCAGCTGCTTTAAAGAAAGAAAAAGCACTTGATCCATGACCACATCGGTCTCAGAAGTGCTTTACGAGGAAGTCCAGTTTCCCAGGGGTCCTTTGGGTCTCAGAAGGACTATATTCCTCCATTCTCAGTGCACTAATTAGTGTCTTTTCTTCCCATTCCTCATATGGTTGCATACTTCAGAGATGGCAGAGCACCCAAAGAAAACGTGTTTTGTTAATAAGACCCTATTATATATATAAATTTCTGTGTGAAACAGACTATGATATTTTTAATGCTGAAAGTCATTATTGCTGTTACTGAATCTTGAGAGCTAACAGAAAAAAGGCAAAGCCTCTCACCCCTAATGTACAGAGAAATAAAGTCCTGTATTCTTGTCTATGGGTTGTCATACTATCCTTGCCAAACCTTTGAAGGGCTGAATGGCACAGAAATGAAGTACTGTTTCACAGGAGAGTTTAAGTAAATTTCTACCTAAACAGGTCTCTACAGTCCTGTTTTCAGGGCTCGTGGTATGGCTTGTGAATAGGACAGCATGGTTTTGGTTTTGTTTGGAGCAATCATGGGATGGAGGAAACTTCAATGCAAAAAAATACAGATTTCTGTCATGGGCCAGTTCTGATTCAAGAACGGTGACATGATTTTCTCTAACAGCCTTATTGGCTTTGAAGGCTCACTCACCTAATGCGAAGCTGCCTGCCATCTTGCGAGTTTGCTTGCAGCTCTCTCAGAAGGTCTGTGGAGCTATGTAGTCCTCTGTCCTTTGTCTCCTGAGCATTAAGGAGTTTCTGCACGTATAGAAGGCAGTAGCTGTGGATTGCAGCTTTCAAAATAAGGAGCTGAAAAGAATATCAAGGTTGGTCACACTTCTTTTTCTTGTAAAAATAATTGTATTCTTTTTGCAGTCATAGAAATTCAGGCATGTATTGGGCAGGTGTCAAAAGTGGCTACAGAAGAAGGCGGCCTTAGACTGCCTGCTCTTAGACATATTTTGAGATACCTAGTTTGAACTCAGAGTACCTAACGCTGCCTGCTAGTGTATAAAATAATATGCAAATAGAGAAAGAGTAACTATAGTAAGGCAGAGTTAATATCTAATCGTACTCTTTTCTTAATTTTTTTGATTTTTTTTTTTTGCAGATCTCAGCTGTACCCACTCTGCATAGCTAGTACTGTCATGCCACATAAATTTACAGATGCTTGACTAGAGTTTCTAAACTCCTATAAAGTGGATGGAGAGAGTTAAAAAAAGAGTCACAGCTGCGGGATGCTTTAGCTCCTCTGCCTGTATCTGTTAATGTTACATGCAGCTCAGGGTAACAGGCTCCTAGATTAGGTTGCTCAGCAAGTCTTGCGCTCAGTGTCCAAATGGTAAAGCAGGGAATCCCAGGCATCACAAGAATACATATAATGCCTAAGTATATAATACTGCAAGAAAATGAATATCTGCTAGAGGAAATGAAGCTAGTAAAATAAATCCAAGCCCTTATAAACTTTTTCTTCCAGTGGAAACACACATTAAACAAATCTAAACTGCAATGAACCCAGGATACATGTGGAAAACAGCGTCTGAAAGAAAGAATCCTCTTAGGAAAAAAATGTTTAATGTCTGCCCATGTTTCTGGGGAAGACTTTCCACTAAGTTCCAGTGAGATTGTTTGGACCTCCCTGAGGTCCCATCAGCTTCAAAGGAAGCTGAGACCCAAGACAGAAACTTGCTTTGAGAGTCAAAACCCTTTGAGAGGGTTTTATAGCTTACATTTCTCTTTTGCGTACCTATCTAGAGGGAGAGGCACTATGGTGACTTGTGTATAGTCTAGTGCTAGAGCTGGGATAAGAAAGCATTAAAATGACAAAATAATGCAAGTGTTACTAGAAGATAGCTAAAAACAATATAAGTGATACAAAGACATGTCTCTTGCTGCCTAAAACCTTTTCTATTACAGCTTCCTCTATCTCCCCAAAACCTGCTAAAGTTGCTACTGTCTTGTGAGCTTGTGATTTGGTGAACAGAGAAGGATTTTCTTCACAAACTATTTGAGATCTGGGGGTCAGAGGAAATCTGGCTGAACTTAGATTTAAATTCATGGTGTTGTTAGGAATGACTCACCCCGTAAGATCATGAGTCCCTAGACAGGACAGGGAAGACTGGTCAAGATTGTGCCAGTAATATTTATAAGCATTTTCTCTGACTGCTCATCTAATTGCAAACATTGAAAAGTGTGATACTTGTTCTGTGAGATGTGGAACAGGTTCAGCTGCTGTTGAATGCAACGGGAATATCCTGGTATTGAGTCTGAGTTCCACTTCTGATTAATCTCTGCAGGTTAATAGTTGCAGAGAAGATGGCTGTTACAAACTGCATTCGTCCTCCTCTGTAAATGTATAGTAGATAAGAGATACAGAACAACAGTGAGATCTATCGGCTAGGTTAATTCAAGTTCTTTGCTATGCAGGTACGTAGAGATTTAATAAATATATGCATGGTACGTGTTGTATGTTCATTTCTTCTCTTATTTCAGGCTGGCAGCTCTAACAAAATTAGATGTCAAGCACCTGCTGTTTTCTCCTCATCTCTATTACAACATTATTTGACATTCTGGGACATCTCTCTAAAAGTATTCAGAAATGAATATATCATAATTAGCTTGTCACAGATAGTGACAGTCTTAAGGAAAGGGGAAGTAAGTCAAACAGAACAAATCACAAATTGGCAAGGAAAACAAGAAAAAACCCACAGAAGCTCCCTAAAGTTCCCAAGTACAGTGGCTTGGCTGCTCCCCAGCAGGGGAAGCTCAGCAGGACCTTCCATTCCAGCTTCATTTAATCACTGCTGCTGCTGTCACTCCACAGAGAAAAAAACTGCTTTCGAACCAATTGCAAAACATCACAAATAGATTGCTAACACATGGAGGTCTGTACAAATGTCACCAGAGAATATTCTGCGAAGGAAATGAATTACACATGTTTTAATTTGAAGTCTTCCCCTCTTGTGGACAACTTTCCATTATTGCCATAGTCATATGGCTAACAGTGCTTTCCCATGACTTTACAGCAGCACCTGTTTCTGTATCAGTCATTAGCAAATGTAAAATTCAGCAGGCAGAAGCAGTAAGATGTTTTAGCTTTGTAGCATATGTTTTGCATCTGTGATGGAGATGACAACGAGCTGCTCACTGGAATCTTTGAATAAGCAATTCTGTGCCTGTCTTTTATTGACGTTGCAATGGTGGGCTGTTATGAAACCTAAGCCCACCAGTCAGTCTGAAAAGTGTCACTTTATACCAAACACAATGCCATGTAGTCCAGAGCCTAGTAACTCCCTCGCTCTGCTAGTTGTCTGAGTAGAGCATGGAAATTAGAGCTCAATGTCTTTTGCTTCAAAAACTGATACTTGCATTAAAAGAGTTGTTTACTGGGCATTATTGAAACTACTATTATTGAACTGAGCATAATAAGCAGGTTTCATGTGCTTTACGCAAAAGGTTTATCAGCATGAGTAAACGCTGAAGTTACTACCCTCCCCAGTCTTACGATATTTTTGAATATTATATTATTTTGGAAAATTTTTTCTTCTTGTCTGATTCTGATAGTGTGGTGGGTTGACCCTGGCTGGACGCCAAGTGCCCACCAAAGCCACTCTGTCACTCTCTTCCTCAACTGGACAGGGGAGAGAAAATATAATAAAAGGCTCATGGGTTGAGATAAGGATAGGGAGAGATCATTCAGCAATTACCATCGCGGGCAAAACAGACTTGACTTGGGAAAAATTAATTTAATTTATTATAAATCAAATTGGAGAAGGATAATGAGAAATAAAAACTAAATCTTAAAACACCTTCCCCCCACCCCTCCTTTCTTCCCAGGCTCAACTTCACTCCTCATTTTCTTTATGTCATCCCCCCTTGCAGTGCAGGGGGATGGGGAATGGGGGTTGTGGTCAGTTCATCACACACTGTCTCTGCTGCTCCTTCCTCCTCAGAGGGAGGACTCATCACACTCTTCCCCTGCTCCAGCATGGGGTCCCTCGCATGGTAGACAGTCCTCTACAAACTTTTCCAACGTGAGTCCTTCCCATAGGCTGCAGTTCTTCATGAACTGTTCCAGCATGGGTTCTTTCCATGGCGTGCAGTCCTTCAGGAACAGACTGCTCCAGCGTGGGTCCCCATGGGGTCACAAGTCTTGCCAACAAATCTGCTCCAGTGTGGGCTCCTCTCCCCATGGGTCCACAGGTCCATCCAGAAGCCTGCTGCAGTGAGGGCTCTCCATAGGATCACAGCCTCCTTTGGGCATACACCTGCTCTGGTGTGGGGTCCTCTACGGGTTTCAGGTCGATATCTGCTCCACCATTTACCTCCATGGGCTGCAGGGGGACAGCCTGACTCACCATGAACTTCACCACAGGCTGCAGGGGAATCTCTGCTCTGGTGCCTGGAGCACGTCCTCCCCTCCTTTTTCACTGACCTTGGTGTCTGCAGAGTTGTTTCATATACTCTCACTCCTCTCTTTGGCTGTTGTTCCACAGGTTTTTTTTCCACCTGCTTAAATATGTTATCCCAGGTGCGCTACCACTGTCACTGATGGGCTTGGCCTTGGCCAGCAGTGGGTCCATCTTGGAGCCAGCTGGCATTGGCTCTGTTGGACACAGGGGAAGCTTCTAGCAGCTTTTCACAGAAGCCACCCCTGTAGCCCCCTACTACCAAAACCTTGCCACACAAACCAAATACGGCTGGATATAGTGTAGTGTCTTCCACCTTTCCAAGCAAGATGTGGCCTGAGTAAGAAAAAATTTGCTGAGATTTACTTTTGGAAAAAAAATACTGGACTTTAAATGAAGGACTTTTTGTTTTGTTTTGTTTTGTTTCCCTGTATTTTAATTTTTCCACAGTCTGTGGAATGATTTCACTGCTGTGGACTTTAGAACTGAAAAGTGACAGAACTGAACCTGCATCTCCTGGCATCTAGTCCTGTGCCCTATTAAGGAATTTTTTTATCTCCTAATTATTTCACAAATGGAACTGAACACTTCAGAGGGGAGGGAACAAGAGTGGAGGTGGAGGGAAGCTCCAGCTGTCAGGCTTCTAAGATTTCCGCCTGACTGATAACTGTTTTATACTCCAGTGGTGGAATTCCCTTGATTTCAGTAGAGTTTCATCATTGCACAGCTGGAGTAAACAGATCTATCTATTACAGATAGGTAAGTTGTCACTACCCTGTGCACCTCTCTTGTCCTGAGTTCTTTACTGGAACTCAGGGAAAATGAGCCACCAGTCAATGATCCATGCATTTAAAGAAGTGTTTACTGGAAGCAATAGTGTACAAGGTTGCGTGACTTTCTTCAAAGGAATATTTAAGATAACTTGTATAAATTAATCTTGCTGAGAGAATTGGTGGATTCCTCTGAAATATTGAAGCAATGCAGAAGAAGACCTTGATATCTTATGTGCAATCAACACCATGTACAAGCAATCACTTCCATTTGGAAATGTTGCTTAGGAAGATTACTGTGCTGGAAACATATGTAAAACTTCTAGGAAACAAGACTTATCTTTAATAAAATAATGAAGTATTATTTTTAATATTTGATACTTCAGTATTAAACTGAGTTCTCAGAAAGTTGGGTAAAGCATTACGTAAGCAGAATTTATTACTCAAATTTATACAGTGGAAAACTTACTACTTTCCAAAACTGGAAAACAGTGGTTGGTGTGAAGCACGAAGGACAACTTGTTTTAAAATAATTCTTGCGTTTCATAAGGAAAAAGGGAAGAACAGACATTTAGGGAGCAGTGACTACCATTTATGCATGGAAGAAACTTTATATTTGTAAATCTGAAACCCAAGAAAATCTGAATTATGAAAGAGAAACTTCAACTGTGGGAGCATAGCCTCAGCCCAAATTGGAGCTTTCTGAAACGTTACGAATAATACAGGCCAATATCAAATATTGTTAAAACTCAGTCTGTTCCTGTCATCCTCAAAACATAACATTTTTCTGAGGGGTTCATTCTATTCTAGGCAAATAGTGGCAAACTAATGCAATCAGAACATTACTATTGTTTTTGTAACACCAGCAATTGTATTGTCCTTTATAGACAAAGGAGGAAAAATGATAATGTCTCTACCTCAAGGGCTTGATTATTGAGAAATGTGAAGCTGTAGAAGAGTAAGTTGATGAAAGAGGGATAAGATGCTGACGATTGATCTGTCTGTGTGATATCTATTTTGTTAAAACTAATTGCTAAGATGGGCCTCCATTTTTATATAACTTCCTGCTTGTCAGCATAAAGCTTCTGGGTGTAAACCTCGTAGCATCAGGCTGAAGCAGGAAATTTAATCGTGTGAATTTATGCTGGAGTACTGGCACCAGCATCTGTGGTCAAGTTGTCATTAAAGCAAATAATGATACTAGTTTTTTGTTGTGGAGGACATATATATACTGCTACCGTTTCCTGGTTTGAAATAAGGCAGCACCAGAGCTAAGTGTGCTAAGGGTTTTGGTCAGGGAAAGAAATCTTGCTTTAAATCACATTGATTATTGTGCACTAACAAACAAATTCTAAATGAGTTTCTTGTTTAAGATGATGCTGGTTTTGAAAATCCTGTGAAATCTGATAGAAGACATAGAAGATCAGTTGCTCGTCCCCCTCGTTTTACAGGGACTATCCCTCAAGGCTAGGTCTCAACAACAGACAGAATAAATTAATTCAGAATCAGCTGGAACAGCTATTTTTCCCATGTGCACTTCAAAATTTGTTGTTTAGTATTTTTTTATTTGTATTGTAGTAATTCTTGGAGACAAAGACCACAGTAAAACTTTCTTGAAAAACAAAACAAACAAAAAAGGTAGCTTCTCAAAACTTTTGCAAGGTGGGAAGAAATATGCGAATATAAGAGACAGAACACAAGGGGAAAAGGCCAACAGTTATGGGTCAATAGTTGTCAGTCCAGTGGCTACCTAAATAGTGTCTGACAGCTTTGGTGTTTTTAGGACTGCCTGCTTAGCTGATTGTAAACTAATATGAAATGTCAGCTATTTTGCTGGTAATTATTTCACATATTCCATCCTGTAAATAATTTTCATGAGACAATGCACAACATCTGTTGCAGGTTCTAAGTGATGCTAACTTGGTTTGGTTTTGCTCCGCAGATGACTGCTGAAATCAGTAAGAATTGTCCTGCTGACTGCTGAAATTCAGATAAGACCCTGAATGGATAAAGCTATGGTTTTTGGGTGAAAAAGTAATAATAAATTAAAAAACCCCACAATGAACAGCCCCCACTCCCCCCTAAGTGTGTAAGAACTACTTAGGCATTTGGAAACCCTTCAACTTCTAATTTAAGTAGTGTGGAGTTGCATTACCAGTAGAAGAATAGAGCTTAGTAGGGAAAAATGTGAATTTTTTGGTACAGTGAAAATCAAAACTTGGAGCTATTACAGAACATCTCTTTCAATTTAAATTGTTATCATCTGATGTCACATGTAGGATTTTCAGTGGTATGATTTGAGAACTGTTGAATTATCATTTGCAAATATTTCTCTGGAAAGACTCGTAGGTATAAGGTGTAGGGCAAAATAAACCAGCTGCTACAACTTGAAATGCGTAAGTAAACACAGATCTGTGTGGATTTTGGGGCATGTGCAGGCAGGAGAAACATCGCTGGAGGAAGATGAGTGTGACCACACAGCCGTTTGTACGGTACTTTTGCCACTGAAGCCTGTCTGGATGAAGAGGTAGAATTGCAACTATTGTTGTTGCCAGTAATTGCCAGGTAGACTGTTCAGCTGGAAGTCTTTTTTTGCCCTGAGGTGAGCACTCGATAGCTGTTCCCTGCTTTGAGTCCCCTTTACTACTGCAGGCTGTGTGCTAACTACTATATCAGAAGATGGAAGGAGAATGGAAAGGAGTGACTACTCTTTTCCTCCATCCTGTCCATATTTTGCCCTCAAATTGCTGTAATTTGTTACCTTTCTCCTAAAATGGATTTTACTGAACACTTGAAGCTTTGGAAAGGGGGGTGGGGGGCGCGGTTTTTAGAGAGACTATGTTGGGAAAACATTCCCCTCTTTTTAAGCGTTGGATTATTATTTAGTGATCTTATTTTTGAAATAAAAGATGTCTAGTATACATATAATTCTGCCTTGAAAGGTTATTTTCTCAGTTTTTACTGCAATCCATTTTAAAGCTGTATATACAAGTTCTTTCTTTGCTAACAGATTTTTCTTCCCTGCACTGTGTTTGAATGTATTTCTCAAGGAAATAATTGACATCTCAGGACAGAGTCATAAGGACATAACGGTGAGTGATCCTGCATAAAGACTCCCATTGAAAATGATGGGACATCTGCATATTAAGAACTAAGCCCAAACCTTCTGTATTTGTAAGAAATGGCAAACATACAGATTTTTGTCACTTTGCAAGCACATGAACAAATAGATAACAGTTTCATAACAACAGTGTTTCTTACAATAGCTTGCTTATTTGAAACCTTCCCCTAGAAATGAAAACAGGGATTCACCTTGCATTTTATCCTTTACACTTTTAGTGTAATGAATGCATGGCCCAGCTGCCAAAATTAGTATATATGAAATTACTGGGTACTGCATAAATGTCTTAAATGTGCAATTACTGCCTACTGTATTTAGAACAAAGAAGATGACTGCCTGCCCTTTTTGGTATTGTCTGGGAATATAAACAGTAGAGAAACCTGTTGCTTTTGTATCTTCAAACTGATACAGGCTTCATGATATCCCCAAACATTTGTACATGCTATACATGCAGAAAACTACAGCTTTGCTGTACAGTCCCTGCTTCCTTTGTGAAATAATTTATCATTGGTCTACTAATGAATAGTTCAAGATAAAAACTATTTTTTCCCCTGTCTTTTGCCTAGAAAATGCTGTGATTTTGCATTCAGCTCTATGTGCTTCCATATTAGAAAGCTTATGGTTAATTTCTTTCATTGTGCCATGTTAACATGAAGAGATATTAAAAGAAATCCCTGTGAGTGAGTGATTGCTTCCCATGGAATAACCATTCCTATATGTATGCTCTTTGCCTCCACAGGGGCTTAGTATACAGCTGCCAAGAAACTGCTTTTAAAAAGTCCTGCCTTTACGTGATCAAATTTCAGCCTGGGAATCTGTAAAGGACTAATTATAGACAGCTGCAATTAGCCAGCCAGCCCCACAAGGGGCTAATTGTAGCCACCAGCAGCCATGGTACTGACTACAGAGGCCAGCAGGCAGCCTGGGACAAAGGCAGAGGAAGAAAGGTGTTTTTCCTTGGGACTTGGAGGGACGACTGGAAAGCACACAGTCACCCACAGAGCTCCTGCCCTTGCTGGCCTGACTGGGGGGCTGAGGGCAGAGCTGGCAATGGGGTAGGAAAGGGGTCTGCTCACCAGCCCTGTGTCTGGCTGTCCTAACTGCAGAGGTGGCCTTTTGAAAGCTTGCCATTGTAATTTTTGTTCCAATAAAACTTGTCTTCCACTTTCAGAGCTCTTGGCACTTGTAGTCTCGGGGGAAGGTGGGCAATGCCTGCCCCTAGCTCCCTGACCCTGACCAGAGCTGCCTCCTGTCACCTCACAGCCCCATGCTCGCCATCCAATGGCAAAGTCCTCAGGGTTCCCTTTCTCTGAACCTGGCGATCTTTAACAGGACAGTGCCACAACATGCAGCAGGTAAAAGCAGAAATGCTAAGAAATAATGTTGAAATTAAAAACAGCGAGGAATGATGACAGCAGGGGATGACAGGAGGGAATGCTCAAGAGGAAAAAGATTGCTGTTCCAATTGGTTTTCATTAGCAGCAGAGGTGCTGGCACTGCTGCCGGTGGGTGAGCAGCTCCATAATGTCCTGTGCGCCTGTGTCCCTGGTCTTCAGGTCAGGCTTTGGTCAGCTCCTGTTAAGGGTGTAGGGAGTGGGGAATGGAAAAGAGATGGTGCACAGAAAGGTTTTATTCTGGGGTATGACTGGGATGGAACTTAAGCATATACTCTTTGTAGACACAGCCTCTGACTGCACCCCTATTTATTTATAATGTTTTTTTCAAAACCGTGTTTTCAGGACCTGGCCCGTTTAATCTCAGTGACCACACTTGGGCTGAAGAATAGTCTTCTGTGTGCATTAGGGAAATACTCTCTTTTCAGACGCTCGTTTATAAGACTTGAAGAACTGCAGAGGCTGAGGGAACCCAGAAATAAAGGAATTGGGCTTTGCCCTTTTAAAGGGTGTACAATGCCAGTCTTTTGTGATATCGAGTCTCATAGGAAAGCTGGGCATCTCATAGAGATAAATGTTGCTCCCACCGCTACTAGAATCCATTTTTCACTGAGTTACATGAGAATGGGGTCATGCCATACTGCGTTTAACAAACTAGGATGTTATTTTGAGAAAATTCTTCCTGACTCCCTACTAGGATTCATTTTATGTGGTGATACATGACATTGATATGTCCCTATAAATACATTGTCTCACTGAGATACACATCATCTAGTAGTTCTCAAAATTCCTTTTCCTTTGGCTCTGAGTTCTACTGATTATTTCTTAAACTTCACAATTTTAGTTCTAGTGTCTTGATTCACTTAAGTTTATATGGACTTTTTTTTTCCCCAGGATGACTTCCATTCATATATCTTAATCATAATTCCTAATGTCTGCAGTGAATGGCAAGTATGTACTTCCTGGAGCAAAATTAGAGGTTATCCTTTAACATAAAATATCTATTAGTCAAAGGCAATTGCGTTTAATGCTTTTTTGGTACTAAGTTACAGCAGGCCCTTGACACTTACCGGTTGTTAATGTGTTTCGGAAGACTAGTAACATACATTTGCAAAATGCTTCCTTATTTTCTATTTTTACTAGGGGTAATTTTTTGTGAAAAATCCTTGAGTGTCTGATGACATGTGTTTTGAGCTCTTTTCTGTAAGTGGAAAATGTTTTGGTTGCTGTAGCAGGAAATGTGAATGAGTGAAACGGTGGTGACTTCGTAACTATTATTATATTATATGCAGATGCTTAGAAACTATCTTCAACGTTATTTAAGACCATATAATAATATCAGTTCAATATTTGCTGCTTACAAAATCTCAGTAAGGGAGAAGATTTTCCCTGGTTTTTAGCATTTGTGGGAAAAAATGGAGAGAGAGAGAGAGAGAGAGAGAACAGGAGAGAGAGACTTCAGTAAATATGAGCCATAGAAACAAGATTTGGGGCTTAAATTTCTGATTCATCTTCTAGGCCAACCTGATAACTATGTGAAGCAGCCAACCTTGCATTTGATTTTATGATATCATTTGCTGTTGTCATATTTCCCTGATTTTTGGTTGCAATAATACAAGAGCGGCTCACAGCTTTTTGATAGAAGCCAAGAAATGTGCCCTTTTTTAGTTTGAAAAGAAATGGCAAGTACAGTCTGGGACTGATTTCAATATAGTATCATTTTTTTCTGCTTGTTTACATGCTGGGTTTCCTCTAGCATATATTTTTCCATCACATGTACTCTCAGCTTGTACTAGAAATTATCTCCCTTACTGTAGTATCTGGGCTTGGGGTCTGTTTCTGCAGGCATTCTTCAACACACATGTTGTGTCAGTAGTGCAACTGATCACACGGGAACATGACAAATTATAATAATTACATTCTTGTCCATGAAGTTTCTACTTTGCAGGGAACTGGAACCGGTGATACTCATTTGTAATTAGCTTTGTGAACTGCTGTAATTATACATTTGGAAAATGACAGCATTTTACTTTTCCTCATTGTTCAAAAAAACAGGTGACTAGGGAAGAAGTACCTTGTAATGGCTCTGAATTACATTTAAGTGTTTGCTGTTTAATACTGCTTAATCTGGTCTTATTACTTTTACTGTTTTTGAGTGTTTGCTTTGGTTCAATTTGGTGGATTTTATAATGTTGCATGTCTGATTGTTCTGGCTTCAAATTCCAGTTAATATATAAACTGCTAAATTGTCTGTCAGTGCTATCGTGTACATATACATGCCATATAAGCCCATCTCTCTTTACATACCATGTATGTGGAGCTGAAATGGATTTGGTATCGTTATCTTGTGCCCCTGACTGCTTCACTTGCTCTATGCCTTTTAATCTCTCTCTTCAGGATTTACAGTGGCATTTCAGTTTCATGAGGCATTGCGAATAACTGCCATTAAAAAAAAAAAAAACCAACCTCAGAGGAAAACACTTTCTCTTATGGTACTCCTCCTCCTCCTCCCTTATGTGGAGTTCCACTCCAGCCCTAACAGAGAACTTCATTTTTTGCCAGACATACTCTATAACTGTAGAAGTCCATGCTGCTGTGAGCTGAAAACAGGCATTTGGTTATTGCTAGTGACTGATGGAGAAGTCTCTCTGTAATTTTCAGTTCATAAAGTACACAAGTGTAGAATGCAGGTTAATAGACATAATATATGTTATTAATATATTATAATAATATTATATCATTAATACATATTAGAATATGTTATAATAGTTAATATAATAATTTGTTATTATATTATATTATTCTTATAATTAAATGTTACTAGCTTTTGTGGTACCATGACTATAAATCTCTTCTCTCAAAAGAGATTTACAGGAAGAGCTGTGAAAATGTAGGTGTTCAGATAAGAATGTCCTGTGAAGTCATGTCATTCAGACAACAATTTCAGCTCAGCTCACCGTGCTACTCTGGGGGCTTTATTCAGAAAAAACACATTTTTAATGTGATATTTGTAAATAAATTCCTAAGACTTTTTTTTTTGTCAAAATGTTCTGAAAATAAGTTCACTTGTGTCAACCTGAATCCCTTTTCCACCATTATTCAAAGTGAAAAATTGCTTACTCATAAGCCTAAAGAAACCACCAGTGTAACAGCTTTTTGCATATTATAATACTCTATGTCTAAGTCTGATAGTCTTTCTGGCATAGGCTATAATTCCTATGTACCTTTTCTTAGCTGCTTACTCCTACTTTAATTTAATTTGCAGGCCTGTGACTTGTACTGGAACAGCTATATGTGGAGCCATGCTGTAAACTGGATCACCGTCTGAGCATCCTCCTCGCACTAAAGGATGATGTTGGCTGCAACTTTGTACATGCTTAGAGAGTGAATGCAGGTAGTGACCAGGGGATTGGTACAGACCTGTCTTATACTTTGCTCAGAATTATGAGCCTGGAGACATAAATTCTGATGTTTTTAAAGATTTTTGTAGGCTTTTATTACATGTGCATCATGATACCTCAGATATAAATACACACAAATTAGGAACTGTTTGAAATGAAGCCTAAATCTGAATTTTCGAGCAAACTACTCAGATTTTAAAGGTGAAGATTAAAGTCCAGCCTCTGAAGGCCATTTCAGCTGCAGAGTAGATGTGACTAAGATTAAAATAATAGCATTTCTGTTTGGATACAGCACAAGATATTAACAGTATACTGTTTCCAGTAACATAATGGGTCATGAGAATTTTGGAGGGTGGACATTCTTATTATGAAATCTAGAATAAATCTATGTGTTTAAAATACTGAGAACATTTTCCCCTTTGCTTTTCTATAACTTTTATTTATGAACTTCAGTTATGGTTCTGGGCTTCATTTTCCTCCATGCACTAGAAGAAATTTGGGCTTATTAAATCCCAGGTCTTTTCAGCGTCTATCACAAATGTAAATGAACAGTCTGTAGTGTTGCATGCTCTCTGGATTGCTCTGATGATCCTGTTGCCATGGTGATAAGAGAGCATGCAGGTTCATGAGACTGTGTTAGTAATGCAGCAGTTTGAAACTTAATCAAGGTACTGCTACTTCTCTGTATTTCAATATCACTTCAGCAAAATTGAATTCTAGTCAGTTGTCAGTCCAGTTTATTTCCTATGGATTTCTTCTACAAAATTTCCCTCTTTATTCTAGACACTGCTCATGATATAGTAATTGAAAGCTGTAGTGGTCTGTCATACTAATTATATGACTGTCTTGTAGCAGGCAATCTTTGGCTGTTGTATTCAGCAGCAAACAGGTGAGAAATATTTTGGGCTGAATACATACATTGTAAGTTTTGTGCAGAAAAGATTCTTTTTTTCAAAAGATTCCTCTTGAATAGTTTTGTTACTTTTGAAAAATTTTAAGCAGTGTAGAACTGGAAAATGACTGTGCCTATTAGAAGTAAGTTAAAGCTGTCAAAACCAACCAAATGAATGTTGTCTCCTAGATCTTAAAAAATACATTGAGGAAAAAGTATTTTACCCTTATGAAACATTAATCAAAAATACGTTCACAGCAGTACTTCAGATTCTCTTGCTTCTGAGAAAATTTTAACTTTTAAAGTAACATCACCAAATAATTGTTGATAATTATTCACATATCGATAATATTTTTAAAGGCAAACAGTGAGATAGGGATCTATGTACTTTTAGAGATGAATGTTGGTATGTAGTTAAAAAAATGCAAATTCTTCCATATGAACAGCTTTGATCCTATTTGTTCAAGAGTAGGATAAAAACCTCAAGTTTTCTGTACTGCATGTTAATAGTAAAAATTATCATTTGGTTTTTTTAGAGTGCCACGTTAGTGGCTTTTAACATGCAAGGTCGTACAAAACTGAATTTACACCTGTGAGTCATAAACCACAAAAGCTTTTCTCTGAAGGTTTGTAACATCAGAAAACAGTGCCCATGTATAATGCAGCTGTCTCTAGACTGCATATAGACCTGTAATTAATTTCAGGGCCTCTTCTTATACCACAAACATTCAGAAACAACTTTTGTTGGTTTATGAGGAGTAGCAGACTGCAGAGGGTAAATTCAGTTTGACAGCGTCTCCAGGGTCACTTCTAGAAATGGCATGTCAGAAAACATTGAAACTGAAATGAAACTATACCACAATATGCCAATTCAGAAAGTTCTTTACTGTTTTTGTAGTTAAGCAGTACCATTTATATGCGACTGGTTTCAAATTTATGGTAGTGATTGTTTAAACTTCTGTAGCTGTTTTAATTTTACTTAAATGGATTTAATCATCAATTTGTAAAAAAATGAGCCATCTTTCTGAATAGTCTAAAGGGTAAAAGCTGCTGTTACCAGGTTACAGACTAGAAAGCGGGATACTGAAAAGGGATCTGTCTTCTGATGGGTTATTCAGGGAGTTGTCACCTTAGCAGGAAACAGACCTCTAAAGCCCTTGCTCATGATCTCTTTTAGCATCTGGAACTTGTTTGCTCTTCAGGCCTGCACAGCTTAGAGTGCTGTGGCACACAGGTTAGAGAAGACAGAATTTTTAGTTTTGCATATACTTGCATGTGTTGTTTTGAAGTACTAAACAAAAAACAGTTTACATTTGTTTATTTAGATTTGGAAACCACAGGTTATGGAAAGGCAGAGATGAAGACCTTTAAATATCCATGTGTTTGACTGCAAGGTTAACTAGTTTATGAAATTTTGTGGACAAAACCAACCTTATTGACTCAAAACTAATATGTTGGAAGTATAGGATCTATTTCTTACCAGGTATTTAGTGTATAAGCTTTCAGAAGTTATTTAGCCTCAGTGTTTTAGTTTCCACACCCAATGGAACATCTTTCTCAAGTTATGTTCTAGGGCTACATTAATTCATGGAGGAAATAATTTGTAGTGCACAGTGGTCTCCAAACTCCTTGCACGCAGACTTCTTATATGTTACATGATGTACCAAATAAGTACTTGCCTTTTAACCTCCTGCTGAACAGGTGGGATGCCTGTAAGAAACCTTTATCACAAAAGCAAAGATTTAGAGGGCAGAACATGACCTGATGGGAATACAGGGAGGAAAACCACTCTGAGGCAGACCCGGAGGTACAATCACTCCTTAAGTCTCATTTCAGTCCTCCAAAATAGCTCTTATGAAGGTTGCTAGTAACAGACTGGTTTGGGGCCAGATCTTCACAGCTGAAAAAGTGAAGGTAAAGAGCTGTTACTTTTTCTTTACTGTTTTCATGCATAGCTGTTGCCAAAAATCTGTAGGGCAGGAATGAGTTATGCCTCTAAAGAGTATGCGTGCACAAGCGATGTGTACAGTCAGACCCCAGTGAGTTGCAGCAAGTGTTCTGTTTGACTCCTTCAAGGCTCTGAATCCCAAGCAACCACATAGTTTGCCCCCATGCCCCCTCCCTTCAGATAAACCTAGAGTAGTTTAAAAAGTTTCTCAGGGAAATGCAATTAGTAACAAGATTTAATAAAAGCAAAACAACTGAATATGAGGAGAGGAATCGCTATCCTTTTGTTCTTCCTATGTAATGTAAGATAATAGTGAGAAAGCGATTACATTACAACTAAATGAATTAAACAAAGCTCCAAAACATAAATTAGAATTTAACTGTGCCATTAAAAACTAATTTAATTTGCAAGCCATCATTACTAGATAATAAAGACCTACTGCAAAATGCACAACAATCTCTTGTGAACACAGGAAAAAAAGCAAGCAATAAATCTCGTTGAGCAGATGAGTTTCTGTTACATTAGTAGAGGAAAAAAAATGCTGAATGGAGGTTTTAGTACATAATGAAAACGAGGGAGGAATGGAACAATTGGGCAGCTTAATTTTAGCCATAAATGGTTTTATAGTTAAGGGGACACCCTAGGGAATATTAGGAAAAAACATATGCAGTATTGATTTTGTTGGTATGAAACTTTTAAAAATCAAAATAACTTATGAATTTAGAGTAATATTAAGTTAACATACACTAGATGTTATCCTTAGTTTCAGAAAAACCAGCAAGTTGAATGCTCCAGTCAGTTTCTCATGTGGAGACGTATGGCATAAGAATACATAACTTGACTGTACATCAAAAGATGCTTGTCTTCCTCAAAAAAATAGACTTCAAGCTGATTAATACTTTTCTGTTTTGCTGGAGTTTCATCTAGTATTGAAATTGTGGACTGGCTAGGTAGAACCTGCTTCCAGGTTTGCAAATGCGAGCACAGATTTGCTCTGTTTCTGCGGTTTCCCTTTGCTTTTGGTTTTCTCTATAAACTTATGTTGGTCCTTATTACATCTTGCAGTACATGTCAGAAAACATCATAATCTCTGTATTTCTTGATACATTTAATATAGTTGCTGTAGGCAGCACGTGCCTTGGCACTGCAAGCCAGTGCAGTTATTTTGGCATGGTACCACCAGCACATACGCCAAGAGCCAAGTCCTGCAGGAACTTCCAAAAAATAATTTTCTTGCCATGCTTTCACTATACGGTAGTGCCAGCAGATGGCAGTCTGGTACTTTGCTTCTAGTCTACAGGTGGTGAGATTACAAAATTACAGTTTTAATTTTAATGCCGTTGATACTGTTGCTAAAATAAATGCTTTCAGCTTGATTATTCCAACGGGTTTGTTTCCTTCTCTCCCCTCTTTACCAAGGGTCTGGCAGGAAGTCTGCCCCTCTGCCTTTTCTGTGTGTTACTGGAGTTCAAACTTTACCCCCAAACTGTGGTTGTGTGAAACTGAGAGTGTATGTAAGCTGCTGTGTAGTCTGTCCCCTTGGCATTGACAGGAGTATATAATTTATAAGCTTCATATTTTAAGACTCATTCCATCTGAGTAATTTTAATCAGCCTACCTGCAATTCCCCCTGTAGTATTGTGAGGTCAGATACTCTCTCGCCTCAGTGGCTGTGTCGTGTTGATGTAGGAAGCTAAAACAGCTGCCATACTTGATCACAGAGGCATAAGGAATATAATTTGTAATTTATGCCCAACTCTTGCAAACATTTAGGCACATGCACAACTTCTGGCATGAATTCTTTTCTTAGCAGTCGGAGCTACTCACGGATTTAGTTATCTCTAGACTTACTGGGGCATTGGGCAGGATTGGGGCATTGCTTGTAAATCAACATGTAGAACTGGTAAGGGTACTTTCATGACTGGATACAAAGAGCTGTACTAATGAAAGTTGACATTATTTTACTGAAAAATATTCTTTCTGACTCATTGTAGCTACCAGGTAAAAAGTCTTCAAAGAGAAAGACAATCCCCATCTCTAAACTTGCACGGTTTATTTTATTTTTGCTTTTGTTTATTATTTATGTGTTCCCATAAATGCTTCTTATGCTGCTTCTTTTGGTGCATACATAATACTCACCCTAAGAACATCTTCCAATACAACAGCATAGACCTTGTCTTTTTAGGGGTGTGACTTTTCCTGACAAGAGAGAGCGTTTGGGAACTCAGAGATTCTGGAAGCTATGGCTGAGCAGAATAATTACCCAATATCTCCTGGGCTGTCATTTTCACCAGCTTTTCCCAGTGCAGGCTTGTGCAGACCAGTGGAAAGGAATGTGTTAGAGCATTGGCAGAGGTTTGGGAAAAAAAATGAATAGTGTCTTAAACCTTTTTCTAATATCACTTCCCATTCTGTCTAGACATGACTTTACACTGGAGGCAAAGTTGGTGACGTGCATTAATGATGTACTCCGAGTGTAACTTTATTTATACAGATGTGCTACTCCTGAAATGAGATGGTCAACACCAGTGACCGGCAAATAGACTTACGTGATGAACTGATATAATCTGATCCCAAGGCCAAAGTTTTACTGCTCGTGTGGCTTTCCTTCTCTCCAAGCTGCTTTGACATTGATTCTTTAGATAGCATTAAGCTACCACCACTGTGTTTTCTAAAAGTGAAAAAAAGCTAAACATAGGCTAAGAAAAAGAGATGGATAGGTTACAATATCTCCACAGGATGATGCTTAGAGAGTAGGCTTAATAACACTAGTAAAGTACTTTTATAAAAAGTTGGAGTGGGTGAGAACATGTATAAATGTACTGTGCTGTACTGTTCCTTCACTCTTGCTGTGACACCAGTCTGATCTGAAAAAGTACTAAGATAAGCTGCCCCTGAATTAAATAAGATCTAACCCTGTAATTAGTGGTGTGGAAACCAGTTGGACTTCAGAGTGCATAAAATGTTGGCATAATTTGTCTCAGAATTAAGGTATGGTGCAATACCTTAATTCTCACTGGTAAGTTGCCTTTACTGATATGATTCCAGTGAAGGAAACAGGACTGCTTGTTTGACTGCAACTACCATTGCAGCATTAGTCATTAGATTGTTCTAGCATATCGGGACTGGGTAGTTTATATAATGCACAACTATGACACAAAGAGAGATTAAAAAACAGGTAATCACCCATAATGCTAATGGGCTTGTTGCCACAGAAAAGAAACGTCAATTAAAATTCTTATGAATTATTTACACAATTTCCCCCCCCCTATAATTTGATTCTAAATTGAGTGTTAGCTTTAGGTCAGAGTTTTATGTGGAGAGCCGTAACCCTTCTGAGCTGCACATGCACTCATTAGCTACAGGCACATTTGCAAATGTGCCGGAGTTCTCTCTCATAGCTGCCAGTCTATTAAATAAAGATCAGGTTCCCTCCTTGAAGCCCTGCTGCTATGTTGCCTCCTACAGGAATGTGCCTTACACAGTTCTAAAAGCTGCCTCGGCCCAAGGATTCTTTATCAGATTTGAGGAAATGACCAGCTGTCAAATTAACAGCTATGAGGGTTGCTTTTTATTTTACTTTGATTTCAGGCAATTAGTATTCAGCCTCTAGCAGTAGTGTAATTATCCACAAAATATTAAAAAATTTGTGATACTCTGTGTGTGTGTAATGCCTACCTTTACCTCTTGTGGTTGTGTGAAACAAATGAGAGCTGTAATAATCTGAGTAATTCTTAAGTAGAGATATTTTACAAATGTGTGAAACTTCTACATGCCACCTGAAGCATATGCCTTGTGATATTTGTCACACTTGGCCTCTTTGACATAGGAGTGAAATACATGTTACTATTTCTGACACTGTTATGGTAGATTAAATGAGAGGGTTGGGATGTCCTATATATGTTTCAAACATGTAAAAGGAGCATAAAGGATGGTAACTTATTTAACTGTAGCAGTGAAAATAATGAAATTAGATTGGCTGGTGGTTTTTCTTCTCTTCTGTTGGTTGTCTATTGCTGTGATTTGTTTTTGCATGTCAAAACAAATATCTATAATCTGAAGGTGGCTAAACAACACTTTTCTTGTTCAGCACTATTAGATAATTGGGTGGCTCCTGTGAGGACAAGTGGACCACCATTGAAACTGAGCTAGTCTTGTCTACAAGAAAATATAGTCTTTCCTGTCATATGAGCTTTCTCTCTGTGTTGTCATATGTGTTGATTGGATTTCTTCGTATTATTTTTTTAGGAGCAGCAATTCAGATTTGAAAAATTCAGTTGGAAGTGTAGTGTTTACCAATGAGCAGGATTTTGTTCTTCCTCTTCTATCCATAGCACTGCTGGCCAAGTTTCACTGGTTGGATCAGTCAGGTTCATGGCCAGTAAGGTGATACTGAAGATCTTACAAGAGCATCACGGACTGTAGAATCAGTTTGACTGTAATGGCTTGGGAAAACAAAACAACAAACCATTACTGCTATATTTAGATATTAAATGGAAAGACCTCATACAGTTTCTTTGATCTAGATAAACTTGGCATTGTTGGAAGTTAAAACAGAGCCTGTCTTTGCATGCAAAGTGTGTGTATTTGACGTAGGAGTCATTGATGAGTATTTTGTATTAGCCTATATATATTTCTCCTTGTCATCTTCTTCACATCCTACTTTCCCAGTTCTGTTTCATTTTATTAACCAGAGTGATATATATATATATATAGTAAATGTCACTTTCATAATACCTAATCTAGCCCAGTATTAGAATAATCTCCTTTAATTTCTATGTTCTTAAACATTGTTTCTTGTCCTTTTTTTGTATAAAAAGGAGTCAGTTGTCCAAAAGTTGAAGAATATCACATATTCTTTTTAATTGTCTCTTCTGGCTAGTGCCTTTCACCATACAGTAGCAACTACTGAAAACAAAAAAAGGGCTGGCAGAAGGGGAGCTTTTTTAGAGAAACCTAAGTTTACAGCATGCCATTTCCTACATTGGAATGTTAAAATGCAAATCTTTTCAGCAGTCGCCTCTCTGTCCATTGAAGATAGAGTTCCCTTTTCTTGTTATTTTGTCTGTAGATTCATTGTCTTACCTTTTTCCAAATTGAATTGCATAAACCACTTATCTGTCCATGATTCTATTCTAGCCAAGTCCCTGTGAATTTTATTGCTTTGCTGTTGTGTATTTGTTGATTTGCCCATTTTGTATCATCAGCACATTTCATCACTGCATTTTCCTCCTTTCAGGTTTATAAAGTAAACAAAATCAATACTAACGTTACGGTATTCCACAAGTCAACTCCTTCTGTTTGGAACTGCTTCTCGTCATAAGTACCTTCTGGCTTTAGTATGCTAGCTAGTTTTTATCCACTCAAGCAGCTCGTCTCCTATATCTTGCATACTGAAGTGAATATGCAACAATTTGCAAAGCATCTTGCAGCATTCTTCATTAGAAGTCAAACACTGCTTCTGGTCAGGTCTGAAACAGGCTGACCAAAAAGTTGTTTAAGCTTTTTAAAAAGTAATGGAATTCAGAGAGATTATCCCTAGAGGTTGCTTATAAAGAACAGAAGAGCTCTAAAGCACTCATATCTGCTGCCTCTTTGCTCATTCTTGTCTCTGTGTTAGGAGGCTCTTCTGTATATCATTATATGACAGGACAGTTTTTTAGCGAGTGAAAATTGGTGAAGCTTGACTAGTCTCAATAGTGTTATGGTGATTTATGCTTCATTAGCACCTGGCTTAGGCTGCTTAAGTGATGAATGACATTAGTGCCCTGCCAGGATGATATTTGGTACCCCTGAATATGATTTTGTGACTTTGATATCAAGTATCATGATTACATGCATGCATGATGATCTTCCATAGGATTAAACTCAAGATGCTCTGTACCAAGAGGGCAAGTCCTTGACATTTGTGCAAAAGGGCAACTGTTAGCTCCAGATGAGTAATAGACTGTTGTAACTCCTTGCATTGGTAACTGAAGAAACTAGACAAACAACATCAAAATACTACTTTTGCTTTCTCCAGAGCAGACCCAGCCTATTTGCCAAAATATTTGCAATCAGTATGAAAATAAACATGTCTTATGAAGTCATAAAATATTACTTTGCAGCAATACTAGCTATTTCCTGTTCTACATGGTATTTAATGAGAAGCCTATACATGAACCTCCATCTAGAATGAGATTTGTTAGCCAATGAACCTGTGAGGAAAAAGTTTGTGAAAGGAGGGAGATCTATGTGTGCCTTTCTTTCTGCTAAAATGCACAAAAACAGCTAGCGTGAATGAATATGTTCTAGGGAATTTCATTTCCATCAAGGACCGAACCCTGACATGACAGTTACCTGTAGAGTGGGCACTTGGTCTCATTGTACCAGTCATTTCACAAAAAAAATAATAGTGAGGGACAGTCTACTCTTAGAAGTATAGAGTTGCAATAAACAAGACAAAGTCTGGAAGTGAGGGGAGGGAAGCATCAAGACATGAAGTAAATAGATTACAGTCACACTGTAAGTAAGTGGCTTTAAAGGAGTTTTATTTATATCCCTTGAAAAATAATACATCTTAAGCGAGCCTTCAAAAAAAGCTGAGAGACTCATATCTTCATGAAGCCCATCCTATTATATCCAGTGGCATGTACAAATCAAACAGAATTTCTTCAGTGACCTTTGACTCCACAATAAATTCCAGACACAAAAGAGATGCTATCCTTTCATTTCCACAATATGAATGTTATCTTCCCTTCTATTTCTAGTTCATGTACTTGCGTCTGACATTAACAGGACTGTCTGCTGGAAATAATGCCTAAAACAACTTCTGGTGTAAAATATAGCGGATGAAGGGCTGGTCTGCATGTTGCAAGCATTAAGGGCTGAATTTATTTGCCTTTAAAAAAAGAAGAAGAAGAAAGTCTACACTTCTGCTTCACCAGAAGCAGTACTATGTCTACAACCGTCTGGCTTTTGACATCTACCTGTTTCAGTTTTAGTGCTTAATTGTTGTAAGGTGAGCTCTTCTTCTTTGTCATTATTTCAGGACTGTTCAAGGTCTCTGGACAAGGTAAGAAGCAGGATAACAGCAAAAAGCCCAGTCTCACCATGTTTAAATCTTTGTCCTTTCACAGTAACTGTTCTTATGCCTTCTGTTCTCTCCCTGAATTGCACAGCTTAATTGTGTTTGTCAGCAAAAAGGACAAATTGGGTTTTAAAGGTGGATTGAGGTTTTTCCTCCTGACAAGTCTGTTGGCCGTAATGAACGGAAGAAATGCCTCCTGCATTTTGCAACACATTTGGCCTGGAAGATCTAGCTAGTCCGTCATCCACTTCATTCTTCTGTGTTCTGTGTTTCCTAATACTCCATCGAAGTGGTGGATTCTCTGTCCTCATAAAGCCACTCAAAATTACGGTTCTTCCATCCAGGAATTGTCAGTGTTACCGTTAATAGAAATGAGAAGACAGTCAGTCACCTCACTGAGACCAGTTCTCGGCTTAGTGAACCTCATGGTTTTCCTACGAGGTTCTGTAGACTTGCTTCTCCATTGCTTTCACCTTGAGTAGCCACCCATGCCCATATAATATGAATGTTCAGAACAGTCTGATTTAGCATGCAGTCAGGATAAATCTCAAGGAGCACAAGGCAGTGTGGAATCAAATGTTTCTGATTTCAGTGTATTTCAGTGAAAACAAAGAATGTTTTTTCTGGGTATAATTTCCTTGATAATCCTCTTTTGAGGTGTCAGTCAGGAATGAAGAGTATAAATAATTCAGATACTGCCCTTCATAATTTTATAATGCAGCATGTTTTACATATTCTTAGCTAGAGTATAACCACTGTCATCTTCTTCTGTGTAGTATTAATTCACCACTGCAGCCACAGCGGGCAATTACCTTGCATTTTCACAGAGCCCCTCACTGGCTAGCTAAAGGAGATAGCCACAAACTAATTTAATAATTTTGTTGATATCAAGATATTTCAGCCCAATAGGATTTCACAAAGGAAGCAAACACAAAATGCACTGTAATATGAAAAACATCCAGGCAGTATTTTAGTGGTTACAGGAAGGTTCATACTAGCAGTCCTTAGGCCTCAAACAGGTTTTGGTTTTGAAATTTCCAGGGAGTCAGTAGACAGAGGAACCCGTGAGTTCCTATTAGCTGTTACAAGGCCCACATTGCTCTTTAATTAGCAAGTAAATAACAGTGATGGAGACCAGGAGGACCACAATTCACAGCGAGTGTTTTTGTGAGACAGCAGTAATGAACTCTCCCTTTTGAGGTGCATTAGCGATGCATTTTCATTACTTGCTGACTGTACCCTAAGCTACAAATTAACTTCTTTTGTTCCAAATGCAGTTAGCCATGTACCCATGTATTGGCTGTCTTCAGAATGTAACTGGATTAGGTGCTGGTGGTGAGGAGCGCCTCTCCAGTTTTCATAGCAGCTGACCTGTCACGTACACTAAATGGAGTTCAGTTGCTCTTTGGACAGAGGCAGAGTAAATTAAATTGGTCAGATTAAAGTAGACTGCTACTGGTAACGCATTTCATGGGTGCCTCCTGCTCTCTGTCAGACTTGGTCTCTGTGAGGCTGCTGCATATAAAACACTCAGAAAAGACAATTTTATGTATTTGAAAGAGAGAAAAATCATAGCCTGAAATAGCACATTCTTTCTTTCTAACTGACAAGCAATATCATAAAGGCAGCTGCTGGGAGCATAGCATGTCTGTCAAAATGTAAATTGTTTGTGACTGAAGCACCCTTCTGCAAAGATACAGCACCTATCTCTTCAAAGGAGCTTCTTTGAAACAAAACTGTACAGATATCATACCTCATTGTAAGAGAGCCTATAAGTGAGCGTTTAAAGCTCTCTCTCATGATTTCTTTAGGATTTATGGTGGATTATATTCCAGGATAGGTTACTTTCAGTGCAAATTACTACAAAGTTGGTTTAAAAAATGTACAGATGCAGTGAACCTGAATGAAACAGCATCAGAATGGAAATATTTTGACTAACAACCTGATCCTCCCTTTCAGAAAATTGGCTGGTGCAGATTCTCTCTAGATGGCAGTGGAGCTCTTTCAATGACGGATCTGCTTCCTTCCCCCACCCTCTTGCTGTTTCTTTTGGAGACTCATTTCCAGCTGTACTGCACTATGATTTAACAGGGCTTTGATGCTGTAAGATGTTGGCGGGCACAAATCAGACTTTTTTTTTTTTTTTCTAAAAGGATAATATACTGCTTTTTCAAAGTCAATTAACACTTAGGGCAAATGAAATGGGGAGAGCTAAAGGTCAATTACTAAAGGATGGCCACAAAAACCTTTCTGGTTTACACAGTGTTCATCCAGGGATTGCAGATCACTGGGAAAAGAAAGGAAATAATAATTAGCTCATTTCATTTCTTGATGGTTACCAATAAGATGGTTTAATACAGCTTATCTGTTTTATTTTCAATCAAGTGTGACTGGTGCTAATAATCATTCTGACCAGCCTGAGACTATGTTGTTTCAAGGAATTGTACTGTTACCACAGTAGCTGGGAGATTGTTGTGGCAATTTATGCACCAGGCAAATGCTAGCACAGAGAACAGCATTAAAACTTCAGGTTTGGAGTGCACTTAATAAGCTTTATGTGTAAAAGAAATATTGTAGCTGGGCAGTCCAGCCATTAAACAAACCAGAGCAGGAGAAAGATGAAGAGCGAGTGCCATTTTTACTATCATTCATCATCCTATTTAAAACAAGCAGGTAAGTTAAAACTTGGCCTTTGGAGGTATGTGGTGTTGATTCATTGGCTTACCAGCTGCTGACTTTTCATGTCATAACCATGATGCTGTTTTGCAGGTGAACTGCTATGGATATAAAAATTTAATCAGTCAGAGCTCCAGTGCTGCTTAGACTTGTCAGCCTCCATGTTACTCACGTGGGTCACTCTGACATCAGAGAGGCAACTCACCAGTGTAAAGTACAGGCTAAATGTCTAAATCCTTCTGAGATGTGTGCCTTGTTTGGAAAGGGGAGATTCATGTCAACAGAGCATACAGCTTAAAGGAAACTTTAATAAAAATAATAATAACCCCAAATTAAAAGATGATTCATAACAAAATGAGGTAGCGGATTACTGTCTTGTCAGCTTAATGGTGACCATACATGAAAATCGCCAGACTTGACTTGAATCTGTGCTTTCCACTTGCCTTTTGTGTGTCAAACAGCTTTACAGGCAAGACTTACACTTAAGATTGCAGTCACAGTTCATTTCTATCTTTTTTAAAATAACTCTGCTGAGTTTAATAACCTTTTCCTTTTTGAATAAGGAGTTTCTGTTTGCAGTCACATGAAAAGAAAAAAAGGGCAGTGCTACAGGCAGCAGGAGATTATTTCGTGCCTACCTACTCAAAGAGGGTTTTACAAGAGCACAAGGGCCAGGCAAAGCACATAATGAGCAAACTCTTGTGAGGTAAATTATTATTTGGGATTCTGAATGGACCCTTAATGTGTGTGGGAAACTATGCTGCCAACTAGTTGTGTGTGGCACTTGACTTGCAGGTAAGTAGCAGCTTATCTGATCGCTCTCATCCCTGCCTCATTTCACTGTCTGAGACAGCAGGGAAAGGAAGAAAAAAGTGCTGGACGTAGAACTCACACTCTCTTGTTTGCTGCTTTGTCAGAAAGACAGACCTCTTTCCAGCCATGAGTGTGCGTGTGCAGTGCACTAATTGTCAGCCCCCACCTACATGCAGCCAGCGCTCTTTGTCCTTTTCGTTTGAAGAGCACAGCAGCCTGGCTCTTGAGCAACAGGCACTGAGGCACAGTGCCTAATTTTTTTCCTTGAGTTTACAAAGGGAGCGAGGATCAAATGTGGAGCTCCTGTTCCTCAGCTACAGACTATATCCCACTTTCAGGATATACATAAAGTTTTGTTACGGCAGTGTCTGTAGTGTGGTGACACTTGAACTAAGTAGAGAGTACAGAGTCTGCAGGTACATTTGCATTGCACAGTCCAATTCAAAGTGAGATGTTTCACTTGAAAATATGTGAGCTGCATGGGTGCAGTGTTTTCCCTGGGCTGATTCATGCTGTTGGAAAGCTGAGAGGGAGCTAGTGTATCTTTCTGGGGAACTGTAGCATGTAGGGCTATTTCAGTGGTGGGCCTGCAGTGTCAAAATACTTGACCAACTTTCTGGGCAGGTTTTATAGCACTTGCTAAGCTATGTACATGTGTAGGATCATGCCTAGCTTACATCTTACTCTGATGGTCACGTTTCTCTGGCCATATCCACTTATTTTGCAAAAGATTTTGTTGAGGCAGAAAACAAGGGTTCAGGATATTTGTTTGGAGTGCTAAATGTCCAGAAAACCAGAATATGTCCACTGGGCACATTCACATTAGTTGTACTGTGCCTACAACTGACCTGCGTCTGTATTATAACTCATTGCAAGGGTCACGTGCGGTGAAGAATACACGTGTATCTTTTTGTCCAGGAAAAATGCCAGCTCTGCTGAGGTTGTCTCAGGTTTGTCACTGTAATCACCCTAAAGCAGTTTTGGGGAACAGCTGTTTCACCACAGTATCTGTTCTGTTGGCCACATATTGGGGACCAAGAAATTCCAGCTGAGTGTGTCTGTAGATACACGTGCAGGGAGCTACATTTTCCCACAACTAGCAGAATTGTGAGACTGACTTCTCTCCCTCCCTTTTTTGGACTTATTTTGTTCTCCATTGAATGAGATAAGATCTATACTATGCTATTAAAGAAAAAGGAAATTTGGATGCAACTTTTGTCTTCACAGCTTTGAATTGGTAAGCTTGTGAGAACAGCTGTTCTTTATTTCAGCAAAATCAGGAAATGCAGAGATGAGCAACAATAAAAAAAAACCCTGGGTGATCAAAACCAGTCCCTAAAGCTTTGTTTGTGTACACTGTCTTTGCATCTGAGCCAGCATCCGTTGAAATCAATGATACCTCCTTTTCTTTGTTGTTGATGGAAACAGCTTCAGGCAAAATTGGCAAGGTATGTTAGACCACGGTTTCCCAGTGTGTTACGTTTTAGGGAACCCACTCTCTAACCAGCATATATAGCATGCAACCCATTGTTTTACATGGACTAAACAAGTGAAAAATATACATACTGCAAGCTTTTAAATTATTTGGTTTTAGTGTATGGATTTAGCAAATATTTTTGAAATATATTTTCAATACATCTTCATCTAAACTTGACAAGCTAGAAAAAAAGTACAGATTAGTTATAGTTCTCTGTAATAGTAAGTTTCTTTAAAAAATGAAACCTTTCCTCATGAGCTGATGCCATGGTTCATTTCAGGTGATCTACCTGAATAGATGCATTAAAAACAGGACGGCATGTGGCCATTGCCATTTAAGACTCCTCATGGTCTACTTGTAAGCCACTCAGATCTGTCAGAACCTTTCAGAAAACATGCATTTTATTCTGAAATCCAAATGATCAGGTAGCGGGAGAGAAGTGATTTATGAGAAAAGATTAAAGTCTCCCAAGAGTCAGTCAGTAATGCATTTGCACTCTTCACTGCTTTGATCGCTGTTGATAGTAGGACCAGAGCTATGAACGTGTGTTTACCGGATATTTCTAGTATTTCAGTATTTCCAGTGGGTTATAAGGAGAGTAAAAAATTTGAATTTAAAATAACAGAATTAGTATTTCATGGCTCTTAATATGATAGAGAGTTTTTTGTGAGATTGACAAGGCTCACTAGTTCATCTGCTCTTCTAGTTGGAAGATAGGTCTTTCATATTTATTCAGGCTATGAAAGAAACAACATTTTGGTTTCTTGACTTCCTTGGAAATGATTTTCTGGACCTTTTGTTAGACACTGGGCTAATGTGATGAAGTCAATAGGAATCACAAAAAAAAAAAAAAGCACAGAATTAGTATCTGTTTCACTCATCCTTCATGTAGCTAAGAAGAGAATTCAAAAAGTCTGTGAAGGTGTTTCTTTCTGGAATGGAAAAAACCCATGACATGAGGATAAGGAAGTCTAATCACCTGTCTCAATGCCATTTGTCTGTCATCTTGGACCTAGAAGGAAATCTTAAGGTTTCAGAAACCACATGGAAGCATGATATGTTAGGGGCTGCACAGGCTTTGTCAGGACTGGGAATATTCATATGCACTGCTAGTGTTTCCTTTTGATGTAGGAAGACCTTGAAAGGTGGTTCTTCAGGAAGCTGTAGCTACAGGAGTCTGAGGCAGTACAGCTTTGAGGGAGGAGGTGGAAAACATGATGAACTGAAGGTGGCAGGTGTGTTTGTGGAGGAGGCTCCCTGATAGAAAGCTTATGGTAGCCTCCTTTCCTTGGAAAAGATCTACAAGGAAAAAAAGGAGAGACTTTTTTTTTTTTTACTATTCTCTCTTTAAGCTGTTTTGCAGACCAACCTGAGAAGGAGAAGGGAAGAGGCTGTGACAGAGATCTTCACCAACGGGGAGTTTAGCTGAAACAGTTTGTCAGCCTCATCTGATGCAACAGCCAACAGACTGTAGTTGTCTGTACAGGATTTGAATGTAAAGGGTCATTAAAGATCCTTATCTGCTATGAAATAGGATTTGAATAAATATAAGCTCCTTCTTTGGTTCAAGCCAACCCCAGAAATGGTTGCTTACCCATGTGGAAACAAACTCTTGATATATGTGTTTGTCCTGTAACCAAGAGATTCCTAAAATACTGTTGGAATTTGGAGCAATTAATTAATTAATAATCACAAGATTGAGTTCACTGTGAGCCAACTTCTATCATAGCTGTAGTTTCATGTGCTTCAAAAATGAAATAAAACCCCACTTCATTCTGTTCCCAGTGTTGGACTTGGAACAGTCATTGTCATTCTTTTTGCTCCTGGAAAGATATAATTCAAAAAAAGTCTTATTTTTCGGTTCCTAAGGGAAGGTCTAATATCAGGTTTTACATTTTTATTTTATTTTCAGCAATGCTTTAATTCAAGTGCTGTTTAAGCAGCACATATTGAATGATGATGAATTTCTCTGATACAATTCATGTGGTATTTATATCACATTTCCTATGGAATGAGTTTTAAGCAGGGGATTTAACCATACCTTCCTTGTCAAGCAGATACGGGTTGTTTTTCTGAGGGTGTAATATTATGTTCTCACACTGCTGAAGAAGTGATGAATGACCTTCTTTCTTGACACACTCTAGAAAATCCATCAGATAGTCCATTTGTGTTGCTCTGGCTTGAGTGTTACATGTTTCATCATGTGATTCTAAACCTTTTTTTTTTAAAAGGGAGGAGCTCTTTTCTTCTTTTTTTTTTTTTTTTTTTTTTTTT
>VFFE01009051.1:2989087-3013644 GCA_008921705.1 Burhinus oedicnemus | reverse complement strand
CATAAGGAATGACGTGCAAGAGAATATAGAGCATGTCAGAATCCTTTCAGATTCATCATTTCAATATTTCCTTCTGCTACAATGGTTTAATTAGAGTAGTCTTCTTTTGGTAAGGGCTTTTGTATATCTTTAATGAAACTGAAGAGCATGAAATGTGGTTTCCCTGCTTTTAAATGAAGCAACTTTTAGAGAAATAAAATGAGAAACGAAGAAATTGTTGAAGTCACAGTGCATGAAATTAAGAGAGCCCTGACTATATTGGCAACAATTTTTTTCTTTAGTATTTTGATGACCACATAGCTAAGTGGTTGTGGGCTAATTGTGAAGAGATTTTCTTGTTTTGGTTCACATGCCTTTGACAGTTATATTGGCTTCAGGTTCATTTGAGCAATTCATGGTCCTGATCCTGCAGTTGTCTTGAGACAGGTAGAACTTTGTGCTCTGGTGGAGCCTCACTGGCTCCAACTAGGTCTTCTGTGTATAGAAGTTGTG
Organism: Burhinus oedicnemus; assembly: GCA_008921705.1. NCBI lineage: Eukaryota > Metazoa > Chordata > Aves > Charadriiformes > Burhinidae > Burhinus > Burhinus oedicnemus. The sequence continues at coordinate 3,013,152 of VFFE01009051.1, read as the reverse complement.
CTTGCAGGCAGGTACATTGAAATCAACAGGGCTCTGCACAGACTTAGGTCTTTTTCTGGATACAAAGAGCTGCGGAATCAGAGCCATTGCTAGGATTTTTGAAGTTGTTCAAGTTGCCAGTCCTCTGTGAAAAATCTGGCCTAAAACAGTGTGGTGAGTTAGCCTTGGCTAAGGGCCAAACAGCCACCCAGCCGCTCTCTCGCAGGACAGTAGGAGAAAACAAATAGGATGAGGAAGCGCATGGGTTGAGGTAAAGACAGGGACACCACTTAGCAGTTACTGTTGCAGGCAAAACAGACTCAACTTGCGGAAAATTTATTTGTTGCCAATTAAAATAGATTACCGAGAAACAAAGACAAACATTAAAACAATACCTGTCCTCCAACACTCTCCCAAAGTCATCTTTACTTCTTCACTTTCTCTACCCCAACTGAGCAGCACAGGGTGATGAAGGGGTACGTCACACTCTGAAAATGTGCTTTTTGGAAGTATTCCCCATGAAGAAACCTGCTTGTTCTAAAGCAAGTTGACATTTCTGTCTGAAAGAAAGATTCTTTTTAAATGATGAAGAATTCTTTTTTTTTTTCCTCCAAAGCAGACTTGCCAAAAAATGCTCACTGTGACAGTTTTCTTCTGCAAATTGTGCTTTCATCTAAATCAAAATGTTTCACAGAAATTTGCCATTTTGAAGTAAAAAAAAAATTCTAAAAGTAAACATGCAAATTGAAATTGCATGTTGCTTACATATTTTGTATTAGAAATCAACTTAACATCTATAAGCATGTGCTTAATACCCCATGAGCAGGGGCACACAGGACTGTTTGTGGCCAGCTGGTGTGCTAAGTACAGTAGTACTGTCATAGAAGGTGGTTCCTTATGTACTTTATTCGCTGCCAGTCAGTCACAGCACACACCCCAAACCACAGAACACCTTCAATCTCTTCTAGCAAACTTTAGACTCTTCCAGGGCTTCTGGAGACTCAAAAAATGACAAAATACTGCAGAAAAAGGGGAGGAGAGGGAAATCACATCAATTGAAAAAAGCTGAGGCCTTGAAAAAAAGTGGGAGAGTAAAATCAATCAAAATTCAATAGGGTTAAGAGTGAGAAAGAAATTAAACATTCTGAGAGTGTAAAACAAAGATTGGTAAATTTCAAAATGCTACCTTTTTGGAATGATTTGAAAGTATTATTTTTTAAAACGGAAGAGAAGTTCTGATTTTGCACCACAAAAAAGAGCACCAAGAGATGTTTTAATGAATAGAGTCCTAATTTTGAATGAGTACTCATCAGAACAGATGAGTATTCTGCCATTTTTGCTAAATAGAACATTTCTTTTTAAAAGTGCGTTGACAGGTGTCAGCTTCTTTTGAATTGTGACATTTCTCCATTCATTTTCAGTTTTGCCTGTGTCTCTGAGCAGTGTTTCAGTAACCTAAAAGACAAGGTTTGTATTCTTAATCACAGTAAAATTGTGATTCAGCAGTTCATCAGTATTAGCAATGTCCTTATACTGTTGTTGAACCTTACATATAGACCGACTGACGTAGTGAGACTACAGTGTTGTGCTGATTTGGGATCTAAATCAGCACAGTTTCCCTGAAGGCAAAAGAGATGTGTTCATTTAACCAACTAAGGATCTGGCCTCACATGAAGACAACTGTATACATTTAAATCAAAATTCAGTGCCTCTTCTGGTATTCTAGTGGTTTTAAATATACATCTCCAATAGTGGCTGCATGGTATCATATCTGATCTGTGGTCAGCATAAGAAATCTTGCAAGCTTCGAATGCTCATAAGCCAGTTCTGTATTGTTTTAGAGGGGAAAATGAGAAAAGACCAACATTTCTTAATAAGAGTGGAGTGGGAATCCATGAGGTACATTAAGAATTTAGCAGGCAAGAATATTATTTGGTCATGTAATTTAAACTGTTAGCAATCTAAGCTTGCCTGTATGTGATAACTAAATGGCAAATCACTAACCCCTGTCAAAAATGCCGAGTCTTTTTCCCTGTCTTGGAAATTAAGGATCAGTTCGTATAACTGAAAAACAATGATGAATCAGGAGTACTGATGCATGAGAATTTCTGATTTTCATGAGAAGATTGCCAGGTTGCAGGATTTAAATTGCATGCGAACTGTTTTTTACATCTGTAATTGAAGATGCGTTGTCTTTAGGGAGGGTTGACTTGACTTTGACAAACTTCAACAGAATATAAAGACATGAAAATAGGCTTGTAAAGTGATTCACTGGCTCATACCGTGATGTTCCTTTTATTCCTAGGAATCCTGTAGGATGCTAAATTTACTTCTGCATGAGACTAAAGGTGCTAGTTACACAGCAGTGGTAAGAGGTGTTGAAGCACAAACAGGCCACACAGAAAGACTTTGATTTCCAAAAGAAAAATCTTCTGTTTTTGAGATTAAAACAAGTACAAAGGATGATTTTGAAGTGCTGATGTTCATGAAGTTTTCTTTTTAGTGAGTAAAATTCATTCTAGAGCAAACACAAGATGTTCTATAGATTGTATTATTTAAAACTTGATACTCGTTAGACTAGGAGGTCTCTATGCGTTTAGGAGAGCTTCATCCTGAATAGACATAATTTGGAAATCTTATCTCATTTTTTGAGATGATACAGAAAAGTGTATTACTGATATTTATTAAAATACAATAGGTATTCCTAAATAATGGACCATTTCTGCAGTTTTGTTCAAGGTTCCTGTATCCTTTTCTTTCTAAAAATTGTACATCATGCCATTATTTTTTAAAAAATATCTAAAGGACAGGACTAGATTTCTTCTATACCTGTTAGGATCACTTGTTTTTTTCAGAGGAGTCCTTGGTAGGTGATATAAGATAGTGTAGTTTCTAGGAGCTGAACATTTTGTCAATAAAAGTCAAGGCATGCTAAAAGAAGAAAAGGAAGATAGTGTGAATTCTAAAAAAAGGGTGCCGTTAGCTCAAGGACGTTGTCCTTTTGATATGGCTAAACCAAGACTGAGTTGGCTGTCCTGAAGTTGGCTTGGAACAGAGGCAAATTTTTCTTGCATTTGTCTTTAGCTGCCTGTGAGGATGTGCTTATTTTTATTGCAACTGTATGTTTTGATACATGCTATATCGGTGCTAAATGATGTTAGATTAATTTTCTTTTTTTAGATACTTAATAAAAATAATGTAAAATTCCATATTGATGTTAATTTTATTCAAAATGATGCTAAAAACACAACTAGAATATTGTAACTAGTAATGCATAGCATATTTAATTTGTGAGGCTACAGATTTACAGCAAAGCTGCATTCTGCAATATGCTGGATGCATAGAACAAATACATTTGCAAGCATTGATACAATGTTCTTAAGAAAACAGAATAAAGCTTATTATTTCATTGCAAAACTTCTTTATATAGAGAAGCAAATTATAGAAACTAGTTCAACAAAAGGTTCAGTGAATGTTTATCATAAGAGAAGCATACCATTGATAGTCTCTCCTAGCCTGGAGGCTGGAGATGCAAGAATGACTTTCTATTCTATTTCACCCACTCAGTTCTCTTCTATTTATATGAGAAAGACAGGAGATCAGCTAGAAATTACAACTTAACCCATATTTTCAAGTGGCAGTTTTTGAGAAGTGAACATCAATAACATGTTATTAAAGACCATGAGATGATATGGGTTTACAGGGGCTTCTAGAGAACTTTTTGTAATGAAGATGTGTTTCCTAACCATAATCTTGAGATTTACATTGCCTGTTTAATCATCTTGTCTGTCCCTCTTCTGAAAAGGGATTGAAATGAAAGTAGATATAGCAGATCCATAAAAAATAGTAATGTATGGCCAGTTGCTCAACACATGCATTTTCATCTGGTTGTACTTGAGGATGAATGAGTGGGTTATTCATACCTTGTCTAAAATAAATTTGCATTTATGAATTGGCAGAAACGTATTCTCTGGATGACTGTTAAAGTGCCTATACACCACCAAGGACTTCAATGACTAAGCTGTCAATGGATTTTATTATTAAATCTTAGGGACTAAAAAGCCTCAAAGAACCTTGTTACAGTTTTATGAAGATTAGATTTTTATCATCTTTACCTGAACTGGGTTTCACCTTGCTCTGTGTGTAATCCTCTGATTTCTTAGTTTGCTCACAAAGTGAGAGTCTCTGAAGTATGAGTAGCCCTTAGGTTAAACATACCTTATTATTATAGTCTGAGCTTGGCCCTTGACCCTCACCCCTTCCCCCCACCCAAGAAACTGCAGTTTTTCACCTAGATTTAGATCATGAAGAAAAAGAAGGGCAAATTTCTAGGGCAGAACACCTTGCTTTGTCAGGGCAGTATGTTGTGAACACATCTATTGTGGTCATTAAGCCAAAGGAAAAAGAGAAGTCATTGCAATAATACTGTGTATTTCAAAACAGTACTTAAAATGTTCAATATGCATGCAAAGAATATGTGTGTGGATTGTATTATTTCATACTGGAATATCTTAGTGTAAGTAGAGGCTCTGCTGAAGTGAAAAATTATTAGAAAAGGCTCTTGCTGACTGCATATTTAAATATAAGAATACAGCTGCAAATAGACTGTCTTCCAGCCTCTCACAGAGGAACTGTGCATGTGACAGAGTTCCATACTGTAAAACAAAACGAAACACAGCACAATGCATTCCACCATTTGAAAAAATGGGGTTTTTTTGCATTTATATGTAATTTCATAGTATAGTTAGAGAAAAGGATGTCTTGATTTGGCCACAGGTGGTAACCCAAAGATTAATATTTTTCTTCTTTCTTAAAGCTGCTGTACAGCAAGCAAAGGAAAAGAGATTTTCCGTAAATGTATGAAATATTGCATGAGGCAAAACTGAAGATTTTAATTATATTTATTTAAACTATTCAATCGGGAATAATTTGTATATAAAACAATAGGTAATAAAATCTTTGTTGTTTCTTCAGGTAATATCGATCATTTCAGAGAACTGGAGTAGTTTCAGAAAAAACCCAGCCAATAACAAGCAAACAAAGAAAGCACTAGAGCTGCAGTTTTCGTGCACACACAATCTGAACGTGTCAGTACTTGCAGGAGGGAATGACAGATTGGCTCTTAAAGAACAAGAACAGTGTGTTAACTTTTCATTTTTTTCTAGCTACACATGCAGCCTTGAATTAAAGCTCCCATATATCTGCATGCAGCCTGGGTAGGATATTTAACAGCACTTCTCACTGGCCTTCGTGTGTTCTGGTGGTTTCAGGTGAATCTTTGCAGTGCATTTAGTGGAAGCAGAAGCAGAAGCAGAAGCAGAAGCTTCCCAGAACAATTAGTAAGCCTGACTACTTTTTACACTTGCTCTTTTATTTTACATTTCAACAAAAAAAGCTGAAATCTGGCCAAATAAAATACATCTGCTTATTGGAAGTCAGTTTTCATAAATAATCCCTTTAGTAAAATAACTACCAGAATACTTTAAACATACCAGAATGGTAAAAGTGATTCAGCTTTATATCAGGTAACATTTCATTGACATGATCTCCCTGCACCTACAGATTTACTATATAGCATACTCATTATGTATAACAGTTTTATATCATCTAAATCATATTGTAACAGCTTTCTAGACTCCAAGGTGTTGATTTTTTTGAGGGCGCTACTTTGTGTAAAAATGTTTTTTTTTTTTTTCTAAAGTATCCTCTTTAAAGGACCTTTCCCACGAAGGGGGAGCTCAAGAAAGCCTTGTAACATCTTTGGATGAAACAGATACTGAAAAAAAGTAAAGAGAAAGGATGAAGCCCGTCAGGCCCCAGATTGGATTCCCTTCACTTACATCTGAAAGAAAACATTGTCTTTCTGTAGGTAAGAATTAACTGTGTGCTACTTCTTTCCCATTCCATTTGAAATAGTAACACAACCCTTTGATTTTTTACTTTGGCATATCTTCAGTTAGGTACACACTTTTTTAGCTTCTTTGAAAAATAACTTGTGTAACTCAGAGGTTTTCCTGGACATTATTTTTGAAAAATGACACTAGGTTCTTAGAAGCTTTTTACTTAGAGTTGTTTGGGACTTGTTGAGGTTAATAAAAAAAAAAAAAAAAGAAAAAAAGAGGAGTCTGAAAGTATCAGGTAGTCACTTGTTTACTTTTCTTAGGCTGTTTGGGAGAAGCATATGATTTACTTTTATTGGAGACTCTTTATATGTATGCCATGTTATACATTAGCTGATGCCTAATACAGCATGTTAAAAAGTGAGTCTGTATTACTTTACCTCAGCTTCTAGATTCAACAAATTAATTTTAATGCATGTCATGTAGACTATGAACCTTTAAGTGAAAGTACATCTCAGATACAGAAAAAAAATCGGGCTAGTAATTAGAACCCAACTTTCCTTGCATTGACAGCAGCCAAGTCATTTATTAAGTCAATGTAGCAGAGTAACACAGCAACATCACACTTGATTGAAATCTTGGCCAAGTCTGACAGATGTTTTCAACTCATTGTCAATCTCAAGTATGTTTTAATGAGTTTCAAGTGGCTGGAGCTCCCCTCTGCAGATGCCACTGTTACTGAAACTGTGAAAAGAATCTTTAGGGCAATGACAGCATGGAAAATTCTTTTAAGTAAGTGGTGTGTCAGAAGAAATCCTAACTAGCAGCACAAGGGCTGCTCCTGAGAATGGTCCTCAAATTTTGAATATGTTGAGCTTGTGCAAAATCAGCTGGGTTTATGTGAATACCCTAAATTCTCAAAGCATTTGGCTCTCAAAAATAAAGGTGAAATTTTGGAAGAGAGAATTATTCCAAGGTTACTGATAATTCCTGTTTCCAGATTATGCAGAAAAAAAAATTGGAATAATCAATTTTTCTGCTAACACTTCTGGATCTCGCTAGGAGTCAGAAGAACAAAAGCATATCAGAATAGAAACAACAAATATTTTATATTGGGCTGAGGAGAAATGACGGTGACTCTTCAACTGCAATAACATGATAGATTCAAACAGGATCAAGTGCAAAGCTGCTGATCGTCGCACTTACCTAGTTGGACAGTGGTTATACACTGCAGAGCAGATAAGTGGGATGACAGAAAGAGAGACTGAGATACAAGGGATGGCTAAGGTGGCAGTCCATTTAATTCTTCAGTTTGATAAGGTTTATTAAGTTCTTTGCTGAGCAATACACCAAACTGACGTAAAATAAATTTCGGGCAAACCGAGTTTTGGTAGGTTGCTGTATGAGTAAAGTAGACCTACCTAAAAATTGGTGAAGCATAAAGTGACTGATTGAGCCTTTCATGACAATATTTTCTTCATTTTCTATCTGCCCAAATGAATCTGTTTTCTTGTTCTTCATAGCTCTTTTTTCTTTTTTGCACAACATTTGCAATGTTAGAAGTCTAGTATGTAGTAGGATATATTTTAATATTTAGATGTATTTAGAATTGAATAAAGTTACAAGAAACCAGTTAGTATGGAGAATGGATAAGTTGTTTTCATCCTACTTAAAAAATTAGACAAAAGCAGGTTTATTACTGAGTGGATGACAAATTTTGAACACAACTTATCATTATCTTCATTGGTCAGTTGGATATGAGCAGCATTATGACATTTATCTTATTTGTTGGCAGCTGGATTGAAACACTTAAATTTACCAGTGAAGGGATATTTCAAACTTAATCACACTAAAAATCATCCTGAACCAAAAACATGTCCTGGAAATTTTTCCTTTAGAAGTTTATTAGTTTATCTGTCCATCAGAGTAACAATAAATTCATATATGTAGTTTTGCACCCAAAACTTTGTGCTTCAAACACAAAGCTTTTGTTTGGTTTTCTGGGAGTAGTTTTTTGGTTTTTCTTTTTTCTTTATCACATTAGCAACTCATGTGGAGGGTGAAAAACTTTTCCTAATAGCCAGAAGTAAACATTTTGGAAGCATGAAGCAGCAGACTCTTTGTTAACATTTTTTTTGTTGACATACTTGTCAACATATTCTTTGTTGAAGCAGCATGTCAAATGGAGTTCAGTATAGCCCAATGTATAAAATTCAATTTCATGTAATGCTTGCTTGAAATTGAGCATGTTCCAAAACATCCTTTTAAAATGTAAATAACGTACTAAGTGTGATAACTGAAAGCTTTGCCTGCTTTAATGACTGTATAATGTCAGGGCAAGGAAGAGGGAAATAGCTGTGAAGAGAAACTGGCCAAAGTTTCTGGGTTTTTTGGGGGGGGTTTTTTGGTTGTGGTTTTTTTTGTTTTGTTTTTTTGTTTTTGTTTTTTCTTTAAAAATTATGCCATCTTTTATCTCTGGTTTACAATAGTCCCTGAAGAAAATATTTTTTCAAAATCTTGTTGCTGATAGTAAAAGCACACTAAAGCACTTTTTGAGACCCAATTTGAGTAAAAGTCTGGGATGTACATAAAGGGGTACTGTAGAGAAATTCAGAAGGAAACAACCCATACAGAAAAGACTTGGAATTGGGTTCTAGGTCTCAACATAAATCAAGGAGGACTAAAATTTATCATGGTATTTATTTTAGAACCTTAAATAACTAACCTATGTAAGTATAGAAGGATATAATTTCTGAAATGATTGTATTTTTTATTAGGTGTTTTAACGTACAGATGCTTTTGAGACACCTGTGAAAGTAAGGGCTTCCTTCTCATGAAAGGGTTTATCTGGCATATGTAAGAAACAAAAGATTCACACTTTAATTGGGTTTGCACTGATATCTGAATTTAATATCTTGAGGAAATGTGTTAAAAATAGCTTTTCTGAATGATGAATCCAGAATTCCCTCTACAGCAGGATCTAATGGCCTCGCCTACCCAGAAAAGTATACTTGGCCTTAATCTCTGAAAACTGCATGCAAAACAACAATCAGAACTGATTTTGTGCTAACAAGTGCTCATCTTTGTTCTTTTAGAAAGTTTGAGTTAGGTGCTCCAATGCAGAGTCACTGGAACTTGTACTATCTCACTGAGGTACATGTGAAAATACGAGCCTTAAATAGCTCTTACAAAAATTCTTTGATATGCACAGAAACGAGTGAGATATATCATAATTTTATTGAGAAAACTGCTGCTAAAACAACATCTTCAGGGATTTCGCCATTTGGTTGTGGCTTATGTCAAGCTTGTTGAAAGCGTATATTTCCTTTTTGGGCTTTTCTTCTTCCAGTTTTACTGTTATCATCTGATGCCCGCCCTGCATGGCTGGGTAACATGAGAACAAACAGTATATGACCAGAGGTACTACATAAATCTATGAGACTACTTTGCAACCAGTTACAATGGAGAAAATAAATGCATGCTGAAGGTGAGGTGGAGGTGAGAGGACAAACAGCGAACTGTGTTGTTTGGAGGAATTTGCTGGGTGCAATTGTGTGTAACATAAAGTATGAAATAAGGCAAGTATGTATGTGCCTGTTCCACTTCCAAGGCTGTGGCTATCAGGCTGGACTGTAGACCTGGAAATTTTTCGGTCAGTGTGCCAAACCAAAGCTGTGCTGATATTCTACTGTATAGTAATTAGTATTACAATTCGTAGGTGATCACAACCTGTCACAATCAAGTACACAACTTATTATTTATTTTACTTCAGTCCAAAGAAGAAAGGACAAATTTCCAATATTTTAGATCTGTTCTACTAATTTGTTCAAATTCTGTTCTGGTTACAGGAAAGTTTGCATAAAAAATAAGCGAAGTTAACTTGCATTTTCACCACCTTAAATCAACAACAGGATATTCTGATTCAGTTACTGTGAAGGCAGATCTCTGAGAAATCCAGAATTAGAAATCTGCGTTCATGTTTTCATTGGAATAAACCACACTTTGGGTTTCAACTTATAAGAAGGACGATCAGGCATTTGCTTGAGAAAGCTCTGGTGCCTCTGAAACACATGTGCTGATTAGTACTGGTGTGTCACCAGCTGGAACTACTTAAGCTAGAGAGCACTTTGTATTCTTCCCCTCTCCATCAGTAATTGGCAAGTATATTTTCTGCCTACAATCAATTGCTTTTATATTCTGAGTAATATTTCTAAGTAAGAAGAAATATTACAGCAGCTAGAGAAGCTATTGATTTTAGACAGAAAATGCCCTTTCCAAATGCCACTCCAGATGACTGAAATACAAAGAAAACCTGTGACATCACTAACATGGCCAATAAACCTGTCACTTGGCAAACCAAGGAATGAACACAAGCAAATGAGGTTCTTAATTTAGGTTCCGTGTCAACCATGGCATACAGACAAGGGAAGGATCAAATGGGGGCATCACATGCAAAGACCAATCTGTTGAGCTAGTAACTGAAAAAAGCCCAGATGTATGTTATAAAGAGAGCATTAGATGCCCTATTTTGTTTTAGGAAAGAGATTGGAATAGCACATATAACTTTCACTATCCTGGAGACCAACAAGAGGTTAACAGTACTCTTGCAGCCCATGGACAAGTATGTGTGTTGTGGTACAGTTCTAGATTCATAGATGATGTGGTTACAGTCCTTGGTGCGTTCACCTAGATGGCAGTCATCATGCAGAAATATCAACATAATAGTCTTTGGCTAGACATTTTTGTTCAATAAGACTTTAAGTTACGGGGTTGCATTTGCATGGGACTTTCTGAGTACCATAACCTGTATCTCCAGTGATCCTTGTCAAGAATTGATTCTTTTAGCTACTATTGGAAATGCTGAATGGAGAATAATGGAAGTAAGTGTCTTGGAGGTAATGTATCCCGTTGAGACCCTGCTCAGTTTATTAGAGGTCAAGAGAAGAGCCAATACAGTCTTCTGGTTACCTTTTTTATCCTAAGTGCTTCAGTCATCTATCTGGTTATAATGTATCTGTGTTACCGTCCTGAAGAACTAAATAGAATTTTTTTGTTTAGAAATTGCGCTCTGTGAAAGTTCTGGCAAAAGAAGGAATGGGAAGAATGATTTCAATTTTTTTTCTTCTGAAACATGAAAGGTTTTCAATCATCTTTTTGTGCTTGAGGAAAAAAGTTACTTCCTAAACTGAGGGACCAGCAGTTTCCAGACTAGTGATCTTAACTCGTCCATTGACAGCCCGATTGTTCTTACAAATTACAAGAATCTCAGAGGAAACTGTTCGTTATAGGAGAGAAGGCTGAAAATATTCAGAGATACAAAACCTTGAGAATTGTGAAGCTCAACACCTAGATTTTAAATAGAGTCTTTTATTTGTCTGAAAATCAGTTTACCAACAAGAACACTGAAATGATAGGTCAGTTTTCCCCCATGTTAACAGTCTGGTTGCTGCATTTTAAAGTACTTGAAGCTTGTATGTCTTATCTCCTATTCCACTCGCAAGTGGTGTACACCCTGTAACTGAAGCTGAAAGCTGTGAATGTAGGAACATCTTAGGAATGGGCTGTGAATGCATGATCCCCTGCTTCGGTCTAAAAGATGTTTCTGTAGTATTTTAGGTTCATCAGAAAATACTCCCTCTGTAGCTGCTCCACTGTTTAAAAATTGCTGCTTCTTGAATTTTATAGCAGGGAGATCCATGAGAACCAGCCTGGTTTCCCTCTCTTCAGGTGGAACTATGCATTTGCTGAACATTTTATGAGTGATAAAAAGAAAAAGAAATACACTGAGGATATTCAGTGAAGGAACTGCTGCATCAACCCCTGTCCATTCAGAGGAGTGAGAGAATAAACTGTGAATTTTGAGTGTCCGCTGTAATTTTAACAAATCTCTCTTTGCTTGGCAAAAATATGTTTCATTTATTGTCTCTGTTTTACTTACTCGTGTATTTTATAAGATGGTCTTCAGTGTCACAAAGAGCATGGTTCTTCATGGTACATTTTCTACACCTCCCTTTCATGTTAATGTTAACAAACGTAACAAAAAACAGCCAACGCGTATATGGCATAGTATGTGTATGTTTTAACCAGACTGCAGCAAACTCACACGATTTCATTTTTAAGTGCCTTCTAAGGTCACTAGGACTTCCAGGTTTTATACATCACTGGAGATCTGCATTGTTGTTGTCAGAGAGCACTAGTCTTTTTGTTGCAACAGTACCATGTCTAACCAACTGTCTCCAGAAGTCAAGGGTATTTAAGTCAACTGTTCTGTCCAAAATCACCTTGAAATGTTGCCTGTCCAAGGTCTTTTTGGGCAGAACAGTGACTTTTACCCTCTTTACCTCTGGAGGCTAAAGGGGCTGCCTGTCCCTCCCCAGAGACCATGTATCTAAGGTCACAAACTTGTGCATTAGTGAAGTAGGCCTGTTGATACATCTCTTCTGATACGCGTTATTGAGTACCATTGTAGTTGTACTCTGTGTCCCTTCTTTGCACTGAAGTCACCATATTTTTTTTTAATATGACTGTACCTTTGTCTTCATAAATTTTCAAATTCTCTGTTTCTTTGTTGTCAGCTTCCAGCATTATAAGCATTCTTGTTCTCAATGTTCTGTTAAATTAAATGTCAACAGGTGATGACTCATGCTTCACTGGTGCAATCTTTCACTTTATCGTGCAAGATGTGCATTTTTTACTCCAAAATTTACTATTTAGTGACACTATTTGGGATTGTTATGAATTTATAGCTATAAGCCCAAAGCTTCTGTACTTCTCTGAATAAAACGTAAACTCTAAACTGCAGCCTATTGCCAGATGTTACTGTAAATTTTATCCTGTGATGTAAACCCAAATTTCACAAAAAATCTGTCACTATGTCAGTGCTAGTATCTCCTTCGTGATCAGCAAAGTGGAATATCGAGTTAACATTGTCTGCACAGGTGGTGCTAGATGATTGGCATGGGAAGATGGAGCATTCAGGTTGTTTTGTGATCTGTAAATGCTAGCAGGACTCTTGTAAGACTGAGCAACCAGGTAGTTAGGAGAGCTGGGTGGCTACTCTGTTTGCTTCTGAGCATCTTCAGTGTGCCTGCTCCTGTGCTAGGCAAAGATCTTGCCCTCTAATCAGATGAACATTTCGGGTTTAGTTTTATTTTAGTCTTTAATCTGAGACTGTTTTTTAAGAAGCCATGAGCTGCTGCAGATGAGGGTGGCTTTATGCATCTCATTAGAACTCCTTTTCATCTTCCTACAGGTGGCTCTGTGCTGTATGAAAATAACACAGGTTCTGTGTACCGTGGAATGTGTTTAACCTTAACTTGAAGGCTTTGCCAGTCTAGAATTTAAATAGTATGTTAACAGAGGAAGCCAGGTCCCCAAATATTAAACAGACTCAAAATATTGAACGTTAAGGAAATGAAATACCCTGCCTTTCTTCTTTGGCTCTAAGTAATAGGTTCTTTGGAATCAAGTTAAAGTAACTCAATATGGTAAGAACCTGCTCATGACATTTCTCGCACCACAACCTTTGTTTGAAGTAGGAGGCTGATGAGCATTTGAATATGTGACCATCTTGCATGTGTAGGTTTTAGAGCTAAGAATTAATGATATTTTATAACCTCAGTGGAGAGAAGCTTCAGTGGGCTGTGCTGAAAAACCCTCGTTTGATATTTGAAAACGGAACAGCCAAAGAAAGATTAAAAAAAAAAAAAATTGCTACAGGCTTCATCTTGCAGGCTTTCATAAAAAGGTGAGATGAAAGACAGCAGATGGATTTATCTTTTTACTTAGCAGCAAAACTACGAATCAGCTTCATATAAACAGATCTCTCAGCCAAATATAGCTTGACAGTAATTCTATAAGATTCATCAAGTCAAGGGAAGTGATTAGGTCTGATGCCATGAAATAATGTGAAAGTAGGATATCTCATATGATTTCAATATTTCAGACTTGAGTCCATTAAATACAATTTTCTGATGAAAATGCTAACCTGTGTTGCAACAATTTTCATGTTCTTGTGTTCTTTAGAACGCTGCATAATTCTTATACCTTTCAAATTCTCATTTCCAGTAATCTTAAGCATTACTGAAACAATTTCCAGAGTGCAGATAATACTGTGACTTTCAACTTCCGTCAAATGGCGAAGGTGAGTTTTTAAGCTTTTAAAACAGTTTTCTTGGATATTGCTCTAAAGTTTCACACATTCAGGCTGTCAATATAATAGTGTCTTGAGCTGCAAAAGCTCCAGACAAAACACATAGTGTAAGATATGTAATAAGATCCATCATAGTCTTGCTTTCTTCTTTTTGTAACACCCAAAGGTGGGTTTCCACTGCATGAAACAAATTGAGGCATTTCCTGTTGCATCAAGGCTCTCAGATATAATTTATTCTAATGAACTCTGTCTAAGCTTCTAAAATGGCAAACTTCTCTTTAATAACTTCTGAAGAAGCATGTTTTTAAAATGTGCTTAGGTTCTCATGCACTAAATCTTACAGGCTTCTAACTCTCATTGACTCGGTAGGAATCAGATGCCTATAATGCTTTTGTATGTTTGACTTAACTTCTCTTACAGGCTTTCACTACATATAGAATCTAGTAATAATGATGTACCTAAGTCCTGATTTTATAAGTGACTTAAAGCCAATTTGAAAAAAAATATTTAGATGCCTTATAAGTTTGCGTTCTCAAAATCACATATGTACCTAAATCCTGTTGATTTTACTGCAAGTTAGGTAGCTAAATGCCTTCTGGATACGGTTACTTTTAGATTTTTCACATTAGTTACCAGCATATGTTAAATAAGAGATGTGTGGAAGTGTTTTATTGCTTTGCTTACTTGTGTCTTTCTCTTGTGCTATTTAAAGCACAGTGTGTTTTTATTTGAAACCTTTAAAAGGTTTGTGTACTGTTTGATTCAGCTATCATATGTCTTTGGAATGATTAATTGACAACCCAAAGCACAGCACCAGAAGAGGATGTCCTTGTTGATGAGTCTGGAAGATCAGGTCTAAACATGCAGCGCTGGGGAGTTGTGCTGCAAAATCTCATTTACACAAACAGATGGCAGGCAGAGATGGCTTGTGCACAAGAAGAGTACTGCACAAGCCAAAGAAAGAACTGGCACTGTAGCCTACAGAAATTAAGCTAGTTGTTAAAGTGCACAAACTCAGCAATCTGGTAAGTGCCCAGTTGTAGGAGCTCTACCAGACCTGTGTAAAGGTGGGTTTTGCTGATATTACATTGCCAAATCATGATTGGCCAACTTGAGGACTGTGATTTAACAGGAAAGAAAAGGATACCAAACCTGCCAGGTTCTCTGTAATTACACTCATCTCAGACATAGTAATCTCTTTCCTAGCTGTACTGAAGAATAAAAATCTAAAAGTTCTATAATGAGTATGAAATTTGTGAGCAAATGAACAGCATTAGTGATGTTGGCAATGTCTCATGGAAGAGAATGATTAACAGCAATCCTTCTTAGTGACCTCTTTCCCATTGCAGAAGAGGTGAAGTGTGTTTTTTAAGGGCAAATTTAAAGCAAATTTCTCTGAGCAGGTTTCCAAACCAAGCTCTTAGGGGGATGGTATTTCGAGGCAGGTATATCAGGTTAGATATCTAACTGTGTTGTTAGCCCCTTAATTACAGCTCTCTTCTATAAGGGCTCCTGGTGGCTGCAGGAGTCACTCTGCAGGGAGCTCTTTGTAAAGCTAGGTGTAAGTGCCTCAATTTTCAGGCTTCACCTCTGCAAAAAAAGTCCTGAGCAATATGTAATGGATTAAATCCATTGAGCTCTGTTTAATAGGGTTCTAGGGACCTTCTTTAAGATCTTATAAAATGTTGGTTAAGAGTGAGAGAAAGCAAAATGCAAGAAAGAATGCAGCTTTCTTTGAACTCTTCCATATCAATTCACTGTTTTCAGAGTGGATTGTTTTAATGGCTTTATTTGGAGATGTTCCTAAGGATAACAGCAAAAAGGGTTGCAGAATGTCTGCTTACACTAGCAGAAAGAATTGTACTAATGTTTTCACTGCTGGGTGCAATTAAATAGTCTGTTCAGAGTTTGTCAGTTCTCTGAGCGTTGTGTACTTATATATCAGACAAGAGAGCTGCCCTCATACTCGTGAGATGGTATTTCCTTAGAAGAGTGAGGGCTCAGCCATCTTGGGTTCCACTATGTGTTGACTGGGCTATAGAAACCCTTAAGGAAGTTTTTTAAAATGGCAGTCCCTAGACATGTCTGTTCAAAAGATTTGTTCAACTCACTGTGGGGCCTTGGACTCTGAAAGGTGCAGTGTTTCTTGCTCTAAGAAGGGGAAAAGACAAAGGCAATTGCCATAAACTTTTAACGCAGTATTAGGGTTGCACAGTTAAAATCACAGTAATGGTAACGTTAGGACTTTGATCAAAAGTTCGTCTATGTATTTTACTCTGTTGATTGTTGTTAAAACACACTTGGTACTATTACTGTCTAGGCAATGGCCATCATCATAATGAGTACTGAATGTACCACATAGATATGCTTCAAGTTTAAATCTTACAAAATTTCTCAAATAGTTTCTTTCAGATGAAATCATGGCAGTTGTGGATGAACTTTTGTTTTTTGGGAGCACCTTATGGGATACTTACTCCTGTGGTACACTGGTTAGAAATGCTATAATACTTCGTTAATCACATTAAATCTGCCTAAAGTGAGTGCTGGGCATGCTTAGAGCTCTGCTGCATTCAAGGACTAGGATGTAAAGTTTAATGGCGGCAGCAGCAGGAAAAGGGATACATGCTTGGTCACTGTAACTCCTGAAAAGAAGGAAAGAACATAACAAATATGAAAAGGGGGAAGATCTTGGAGGCTACAATATGCATTTTTCATTTAAGTCTAATGAATAATGGTAAAAGGCGAATGAGACACTGAGCTTGTGTAATTCCCATGGAATAAAAAAAGGCTGTTACTAAAAGAAACGCTACTCACTACAGCAGGTAACATATCCCAGCTCAGTAACATTAAATACTGTCCAGCAGTCATATGCTTGGCTGATAGAGAGAGAAATAAGTAGGGGAAAGAGCTTCTGGAGAACTTGCACTGCATAGTTTATAATGGTTTTTATTTTATTAATCAGAAAGCCACCCGTCTTTTCCATTCTTTGAACATTATCTTACTAGCTAAACTCAGTCTCAAAACTTAAGTGCCTGCCTTTGATAGAACATATTCTGTACACTAAACTTAGCAAGAAAAGAATAGACTACATCCTAGTTTCAAGCAAATAACTTGTTTCACCCAGCAATTAGTAGCTTAGTGCTCTGGTGGGACAGAAATGGCCTTCAGGTGAAACTAATGAGTGCTCCTGACAAAAGGGAGGCTGCCAGGTGCTATTAGTGATTATATACGAGGAAGAAAGGCTTAGAAGTTTCTTTCATTTTCTGTTTTCCTGCTCTGTGCCTGGAGGTTTTGCTTTTGTCTCTGGGGGAAGGAGGCATGTTTGTTCTTGTAAAGGCAGAAGGGCATTCTGTGCAACAGAGCTCTTTTAGTAGTTTTCACAGTGAAAAATGCTACAGGACTTGTTGAGCCCCAGACCACCTGATTGTGAACGTATGTTTCCTCTGGGCCTGGAGTTGGGCAACTGCCTATGCTACAACAAATGTTTGTGCTGGTTCCTCTTATTACTGTTGATTTAGAGATACAGTGATTTCCTAGTCTTGGTTAAGAAGTAGTGTAGTGAACAACTTGATTTTTCCAGTCTTTGGTAATCTTGTAGTATCCAAAATGATGCTGTGATGACTAGCTGAGTACTGTTAGTCTCAGAGTACTGTAAATAATTTTTTTTCCCTTAAAAATGAGCAGTCTTGTAACCAAGATTGTCACTGGAAAGCGTTACCATCTTCTGGTTGAATTGTTTAGTATGGTGCTTACTTTAAAATTACCAGAGCTTTTGGTATTTACTTATGTATGACTTGATTCAGTAAGAAAAAATGCTGATTTTTTTTTTTTTTTTAGTGTTTAGAGTCTTTTAGTCACTGTAGTGCAACAGATAACTGTTAAAATTTGCAAAGCATAAGTACTAATTGTTATTCCAGTAAAACAGTAATAGTCAGTGCCGCTTCATAGACCAGTTTTAGTCCTTTTTCTTCTGCTGCTTCTCCTTTCTCTAAGGAGATTTTAGTGGTGATGTCTGTAAGGTTTCCCTTAATAGAACAAAATTGGTATTGTAGAAATTGCTTGCTGAATGTCTAGTGTCTTTCATGGTATACGTAAAGTAGACTTGGGTAAAGCTCGCTTAGTAAGTTCCAAGACTAATTTCTTAGGACTTCAGCTTTCTACTATTTCTCTTTGTCCTCTCTCACGGTGCTTTGTGCCATTGAGCTTCTAACACAGTAAACCTGTGCAGATTCTCTGACTCTCCTGGGTTCCAGGAAAGCCCCAGTTACTTGTGAGGACTTTAAGTGAAATCAGGAACTAGTCATGACCCTTATTGTGTCTGTTGTATAAATAAGTCAAGTAAACAAAGAGAGACTTTTGGGCAAGGATATTATTTTATGACTCAAAATATCTCACAGCAAGCCTTAATGCTTCTGCTATTTTGTGCTGAGGAGTGAGCTGATCCTGTGAACTCAGATATATGTGTGTAACTACTTGAAGATATCTGTTCTTTGTTGGTTTATGATGTTATGGAAGACTAGATTCAAGCCATGATGTTAATAGTTAATAATGTCTTGAGTGAAGATGAGGTCTTTTGGCCAAGTCTGGGAAATATTTGAAACATGAAGACAGATTTAACAAGTTACTCAGTGAAGCAATCTTCTTGCTTTGTGGTGTAGATATAACACAGCTTAAACAACTAATGCTGCGATTTTTTTTTTTAATACGTTCAATAGTACTTAGAAATGTAGGAGAAAAGATTTCTTACTTTCAGAAAGCATGAGAGTTAAATGAGTGACAAATGATCTTAGTAGAGATTATAAAAGAATAATTCATGGTGCAATATGCTGAAATGAATACGTACAGCAGACTGCTAATGCATTCATAGAACTTTCTTTTATCTTCAGGAAAAAGTCTTTCATGCTGTTCTGAATATGGATGATTACTACTTGGATCAATCTATTTTGTTGAAATTCTAGCTATGCCTTTGTGTTTTGTTTTTTTTTTTTTTTTTAATATGCAATATAATCACTAAATTAATTTCTCTGCCAAGAGGGTAAGGATTCTTACGAATCTTGTTTCTACACATGCCATAGTAATTTTCTGGAGATCAAAGATGATGATCATTAGTTAAAAGAATCTTTAAGACTATGAATTCCAGATCATGCAAACAGTAAATGAGGAAGTGTTGGTAGTTGTCAGTGAATTCTTGGCACTACAGTCTATTGTCCTTGACTTATATTGCCATAGATGTCTGCTGAATTGTAAATTACGTATTTGATTCAATACTACCTAACAGTCTTTTGTGACTAAAAAGGTAAACAGTTGTGCTGATATTAAATGGTACTGTACATACTGATCTCTTAATAACCCACAATTGTAAAACTATGCGAATAATTTATTTTCCATTTTGCAGTATGATGATTTTTCAATACCAGGAAGTGAATTACCTGCTTTTACTTTTTTTTTTATTCTCATGCTTTTTTCTCCGGTTATCATAGAAGAATTCACACATTCCGTGTTAATAACAAAACCAAAAAGTATGCTTGCCATTCGTTTACTATGTTGTGTGAAAGTAGTTGGTGACAGCATGCACAGCTGCTGCCTAAAATGACATTTCTTTGGCAATCTGACAACCCTTGAATGCTTGACTCCTTAAGTAATATTGAGGCCCTTAGTGCCCTGCTATATTCCTACAGGAATGCTAGAAATCAGCCAACTTTTAAATACTGAGAGTGTGGTTTTTACATGTGCCCATGTTGTCTTCCATCAGCTCTTTCTGTCATTTAGGGATATTTAATACTGCTAAATAGTGTTTTCAAAACTCCTTCTAGTGAAGTCATAATCCAGAGATGGGTTAACACGTCTTGCTATGGATGGTACCATCAAAAATTAAATATGATCTTTTGTGCATTTCTGGTGATAGGGTCGCAAACTAATTCATGTGAATGAGAAAACGTGCTGGTCTAGCAATGTGGCGGTCTGTCAAGGTTTTGTGGTTTTTTTGCTGTCAAAATTTACTCAGAAAATATATATATATGTATCTTTAAAAATACAATTCCGCTTCTAATTATATTTCCTGAACTCAAAACATTTATTAACAGACCCTGAAAGGAAGCTAAAACCAAATACATCTTCTTTTCAGCTACTTACTTCTCCTTATAGTTCTGCTGATTGTTCCTTTATATCAGCTCATGAAACTTCAAAACTTCGCAGCATTTGCTTGAGAGAAATAGACTAATGTATTGATCTATGGTATCTTTATAAAGCTACATTTTCTACAATATTTTTTTCACTTCAAAACCTGTATGTTGAGTTCATCTTACTTTAATTCTGGGTGTGCTAAGAGGACATAAACTGAGCAGAATGGAATGAGAAATATGTCCCTTAATTTCTGAGTGAATGCCATATACTCAAGTCATCGTCTTGATATTGCCTAGCTGATTGTGTGGTGTTAAATCAAAAGAGAAGAAAACTTTGAGAAAATATAGGAAGAATATTCACAGCCAGTCACTAATATTAGGAAAAATCAGCTAATCTACTGCAAGTCCGGTTAACAGGTCTGTTTCACTAAGATCATTGTTTGGTTTCCATTGACTTACTATAACACATTCAGAAGAAAGGTCTAGTCTAATGTGTTAAGACTCTTTTGGAAAAGAGAGAAGCCTATTTAGTTAGCATAAAGGAAACGGAACTATGTAGAGTTTTACATATGATAGTAGCTTGAAAGCGTCTAGTTTTGCTGCTACTTTAGCATCTCTGTTGAAGTATAAGGTAGCTTTAAAAAAAAAAAGTAAAAATCAATTGACTTATGTCTCTGGGGAAATCAATATGTTGAAAGTAGATGACAATGAAATCTGCAGACTGACAGATATTTTTACTCAGCAGAGGGCTTTAGAGCGAGGAGGTGCAAGAACTTAAAAAGAAGCCGGTGTGTCTCCTTCCCCATGTGGCGTTATGAAAGAAAGTAGGATAATTTTAAAGTGACCTACAGTGGTAACTGTATGATATATCTCAACAGACTGAGATGTTACACAGTGGCTCTGCTGAATATAAATTGTCAACATTACATGAAATTCTTTGCCTCTTCTTGGAGCATGTAGTGTGAAAATGAGATGGCTAGGTGTCTAAATCACATAAATGACTATTTTGTCTGTCGCTGTTACAGATAAAAGTCAATAACAACAAATAAAATAAATGACCGGAAATAGAATTTTAAATCAAATAACTTGCCACTTTTGTATCTCTACTGATGACATTTATTAAGAGAGCTCTAATAACAACATACAGCAACTTATTGAAGCATACTTTCACTGCAGTACAGTAGGGAATACCTTGCCTCAGTCCCATTACTGTTACCAGATTTTAAGGCATTATTCTGTACACATTACGGGGTAAAATTGCCAAAACAGAGCCTCGAGCATTTGAGGAACAGAAGGATGTCTGGCAGCTATAGCCTGAGAAATGAGAGCTGACAAAGTAAAGCGTCCAGCTGCAAGACGGAACTTTCTCTTAAAAAAATGGATATTCTGGATATTCTGTGTTGCTGCTCAAAGGCAGAATTCTCTGTCCCCTGAACAGGATTGCTTTGAGCAGATATTGTTCTTATCAGGTGTGTGCTACTGAGAGAAATTAAGTTGTGATGACATTTTGGAGACCTTGTATCTGCTGGTTAACAGGTGAAAGTTAAGTGAAAAGTATTTACTTCTTGTAAAGTTTTTAAAAGTTGGAGAAGTGAAGTGAAAATATTTGGGTTTTGGTGCTTAAAATATCTATTCTGGCTGGTGTCACTTATATGACAGAAACAGAAATTAAATTTAAAAAGCCTTTGGAATGTGCTTATCAACACCTAGAATCACAAAGCAGCTCAGTCGATGCTTAGCTTTAAGTACTTGTGCAATCCTTTGATCTCTACTAAGCTAGTGACAATAATTAAGCAAATGCTTTTTAGTATCCTTTAGTGATGCAGGCCAAAAATATCTGCTCTTTTCTGTCCTTTTTTAGTATCTATCTTACTTAAAATAGTAAAGTGGGATCATTATTTTGATTTCTGCTGATCTCCTTATCCCCATACTGTTGCTTTTAACAGTGCCTTAAGAATTAACAGCTTGCAAAGAGAATTAGTTGAGAATTTTTGACTGAACCTTCTCCATCACAATACAAATTTATGAAACTTAGTTATAAAAATGCATTCTATTAAATTTGAATTTTTGACATTTATGGTGAGAAGAAAAGACCTATTCTAGAAAACCTACATCATATTGTGTCTTATCTCTGCATATGGCAGCATGCCTCCACTCAAGGAAAAGGTTTGTTATTGGGACATATTTTTTTCATTCAAATTAGTTTACTTATTTGGCACTGGGTCTGTTTGAGTAGCTGTACCTTGAATTTGTGAGGCTAATGTCTGTCAGTTTATTGTTTGTCATAAGCATGTTTTGCTGAAGAATGTTATTTAACTGAAACTGTGATTAAAGACCATTTCATTTTTTGCCAAGTTGGTTGCTTGGCAAAGTGTCAGCATAAAATCAGCAGCTATTGCACATAAAATTGCCTGTTTTAAGTCAGTGGTATATGGTGGGTCATATTTAGCATTGGCTTAGCTCTAATTGATTCCCTGGAAGTGCACCCAAATTTAAGTTGGCTCATTATTTTAAGGCAAACCTGCATTATTTGCATTGCAGGTATCATTAGGGTTTTGGGGCACGTAACCACTGTAACACAGTTAATGAATGACATAGCACCAGGTTCAGTTGCCAAGACTTTTTTTTTTATTTTATTCTTCCCCTAGGGGAAAATCTGCTAAATGTATTGGAGGTTTAAAGCTCATCTGATTTATTTGAGGAAATCCTGGGTGTCCCAACAGCATTCAGATTGCATTTTATCAATATCCCTTTAGTTTCAGCCTTTGATACCATCCCTAAAATTAAACTGTGTTCTTTGTGGGAAAAGACATGGAGGGGTATGTTTGGGAAGTAACAGCCCATGGCCTGTGTTTTATGTTTTCTGATCAAGTTACAAGGTGATTGAGAGCATGGTGTTGACAGACTTTGGCTACTATGTGACTCTTATCAGTTTCATGTAAATACATTTAAGTTAAAAGTAAGTAGTATCATTATCTAAAATAAGAAGAGTTGGGTGTTTGTGCAGCTACTGTATTATATCTTTGGTGCTAATTCCCAGTATGATTAAGTAATTATCAATTGTTTTGTATTGAGTGACAATGTAACTGTCTCGGTAGCTTTAAATAACATGTTCCTTGAATTTAAAGCATTGCCGGTATTTTCGTAGGGGCCACCAAAACCATGCTACAGATAGACTTGGTTTGAGAGAAATTTTTTTTTTAATTTTTGGTTTGGTTTTTTTTAACTGTTTTGAAATTGGTTAGAATCTCATCAAGAAATGAGTAATGATAACTTAAAAATTTTATTATACCACTGTGGTAATGGGTGAGGAAAAATAACTGCTTGTCACTCTGCAAGTGTTCTGCTGACTTGTGCTGAGACACTTCGTGTGTTGCTGCCTCTCGAAATAAATTCTGTCTGTAGCTAATGGTCCTTGTCTTATGTGAACAGAACTGAAAAATAAAGAAACAATAATGATGTTTAATGACACTGCAATGGTCTAAGAAGCCATTGCAAGTGTGCGCCCAAACTAAGCATTATAGGAAGATAGGGCTGCCTACGCACAGTGCACTGAAGTCTTGGGAGTAATAAAAGTACATGTTTAATAGACTCCTAATCAACTTTCCCTTATTTATGGCTATTTGTGACTTCAGTATTTATGTGATTTGATAATACGAAGCCATAATTTGTAAAAGATGGCATTTATCTTGCAATTGCCCTTAATCCGTTAATAAAAGGAACTTGCAAGGGGCTAGCTCTGATTATTTAATTGACATCTTCTGAGTTAAGAGAGAAAAATGACCATATCCATGTTTACACAATTTATTCTGTAAGGAGAGATGTTTTCATACAGTGTCTTGGATGCTAGTTCTAATAATAATACTATTTTGTAAGTCATATGAGTAGTAAGACTGATGTCAGCCCAGGAGTACACTAGCAATAGTTTCCAAAATGATTTAAACCACCCCTCTTCCACCCCCGCCCCTTCCC
>VFFE01009051.1:2967328-2982408 GCA_008921705.1 Burhinus oedicnemus | reverse complement strand
GAAACAGCTTCTGGACTTTTAATTCCATTGGGGGGGGGCTGGTTTATGCTCTTGTCTTGTTATAGTGTGCAAAGATTTCCCCCCCCCCCCTTCCAAATTGTGCAGAGTATTTTTCATAGGCATTTTTCATGCACAGAAAAGCCTATTCTGGAACTATAATATGTCCCTTCTAAGTGCTGTTCTAAAATTTCACTGCCACCATGCTGTTTTCACATGTATAGTTTCTATTACTACTTATAATATTTGTTAATTTTACTTATTAGAACTTTTGAATTATACAACATCCACCATCCTCCCTTTATTCTGTGTCTCTTGGAAGTGAGTTCACTAGCCAAATACAGATAATGTGACCTATGAGGGCCATTTCAGAGAAAGTGGCTGCCTCAAAATCCCCAACCTTATTCTATTTTCACTCTTCCCTACTGAGGATATAGGAGTTTAAAGCAGCTTTAGATTTCTGCTTTATGCAGAAGACTGGTGCGTAACACCGTACGCTACACAAACATGCAAATCTCAAACCATCTTGCATCAGATTCTTACTCGGATGCTTTACATTCTTCAGTGCAGCTACTTCAGGATAAGGTCCTTATAACTAAGAACAGTGGCCTTAGTTTTTGTTTTTCTGTTTGAGAGTTATTAGATATAGTGTGTTATTTTATTTGTTTGCAGTGAGTTTAGAATAGCAGCGTTGCTAGGATGGCCACAATTTGGAAAGGAAGCCAGTGTATAAGCTGCTAACTTCAGGTCTAAGTTGTGCAGATCCTTTTATTTTTTTCCCCAGTTATGTATTTGTTATGTGGTGGTGTGGTAATTGGGTAGTATCCTCCAAAGCAAACAATCACGAAAATAAAACATTGGCATCACTAGTGTAATGAACCATGAGACTGGAACTTTGAAAAACTCAGCAAATAACACTCTTCCCACAAGCAAACAGTTCCAAGTCTTTGTGTGAGGCAGTCAAATCATACTGGAGTTCAGAATTGGGGAAGAATAGAATGAATTCTGGTGCCACTGCAGTTGATAGTAAAACTTCACTGGACCAGGGCGTTGGCAGGCTTCCTGTTGCTTAGCATATACAGATCTATTAAGAATCTGTTTCTTGGCATTTCCCTGCAAAACAACTGAAAAGTTTTGTAATAAAACATTCAAAGCTCAGAAATATTAAATTAACTAAAGATCTGAAGCCCAATGTCTATGGCTAGTTTTTGCTTCTATTAGGTTGATGTAAATAATTCAGAATGTTGGCAATGGCAAGTGGTGTTGGCTTTTTGAAACTTTTATTGGGAAAAATTGATTGAGGGAAGGCGAGGAGAAAAAGTTTATCAGGTGGTCTGCGGATTGTGCTTATCAGGTTCAACGCAATCGTCTATCTTCTTCTCCTATCTCCTGTCATCTGAGTTCTTACTCATCCATTGGCTCTAGACTTAAGCTATGTGCTTTTGAACTATATTATCTCTTTGCTGCAGCTGTACTGTACCTAGTAGAGTGGGAATTAGGCCTATAGGTGTTACTGGAACAAAAACATAACAAGGATACTGGAGGAAAAAAATTCTGATGTTTCATGAAGTAGTGCTTTGCAGTTGATACATGAAAGCGAACTGTTCCTGTGTGTTCTGATTGAATGATTAGCAAATTATGTTTTAAAAAAAAAAAAAAAACCACCCCAAAAAAATTTGGAGGGGGTGGAGGGGACCTACTTATCCTTGTAATCAGAAAAGCAGTGCAAAAAATGCTTCAGTGTCCTGTATTCTGTGTCACTTTGTGTCTAAGCAATGAAAGGTCAATAAAAGAAGACAAACAATGTGAAGTAACAGAACTTGTTTGTTTCGATCATGTTTAACCTTTATAGTTCTTTAAGTCCTTTATCCTACTGAAAATATATAATTCTTTTGCCTCTTAGCTTAGGTAACATGTAAAATCGTGAGAGCTTATTGTAATTTCTAATAATTTGCAGCTCGTTTATCTATAGTATAATTAAAAATGGAGTTTGAACTCTGTTTCTTATGCTCTTGGTAAGGACACGAATTCGGAGCAAAATTTGCATAATAACATTTGCTTTTGTCGATGTTCAGAGCAGGAATATAATTAAAAAGGTGAAAGGCTTAAGAGATGATGGTTCATAATGTACTTATTAAAACTCTGATTAAAATAAAATGTCTAAGGAAAAAGGATTAAGCTGCTTTAGTGTTTCATTTTTGATTTTTCTCATTATATGTATGGTGAGCAGATGACTCAACAGTGCTATAAGAGAAAAAACATCCTAAGCTACTGCTGCTTGGGCAAACCTATTCAACTGGAGTTTTTAACAGCTGTTCCCAAGCTTCATTAAGGCTCATTATGAGTTGTCATGTAGTAGAGAACTTATATTTTCAGATGATCTGTGCACAGCAGTAAAGATAAAAGTCTATCTTAAGGCTGCACTAAAAAGAACAGAAGATGGTACATATTAAAAATAGATTACTGAAATTCCCTAATTAGCTAGCATAGACCTTAAAAGCAAAGTACAATCAGTGAGTTTTAAAGAGAGATGGGGAAAAATGACTCATCTAGCTGGACTCTTTGGCTTGAGTCTGACATACTTATTACTAAGGATTATTTACCAATTATCTTTTAATAATATGTGCATACTTAAACATATGTTTATGTGTTTTTATTTCCCCAAAATCTAATGCCCAGCTAGCCTGTTGAAGAACTGTCTTCGGATCTGGTTTATGTGGCAACAGAAAGGAAAACAATAAGTCCAGCCTAATTTTTGATTGAAACTGTGCAAAATATTTGATTCTAAATTGACATGTTCCATAAACTTAAGTTTTGAGGGTAAGTAGAGCTTCAAATGTGAATACATCTGACTCTTGGGGAGGGTGGAATGGGGAAGACAACAGTAATAACTTAGATCTCAGTTTTGCAGCAGTACAAGTTGGTTTCCGTGTCTCATTTAACCCTCTGTAAATGACTAATATTTGTCCCTTCTCTATTTTGAAGTGTAGAAGATAGTAAATATGTCTTCCACAACAAAGCTAGGAGAGGAGAAGTGACAGGATCAACAAATTTATTCCTCTTAAAGTAAAATTATCAAGGTGAGAGGAGACTCGGAAACTTGGTCACTCTAGTATTTTTATCCCACCCCTCTTCCTTGAGGATATTCAAGCAAATGAGTGTCTTTATGCCCATATTGCAGAAGTGATGATTCAGTATGAAAACCTAAGACTTTTATGAATACGCTGTCAGCAAGGGAAAGGGCAGGTTGCAAATAAGGCAGGAAGTCACAGGACAGACATCTCTCCATTGTCTCTGGGTGGGTTTCCCTCCTCCTGTTAGGATTGAGCAGGATCAGATATCTGAAACTAGTATTTCTGTAAATGTTTCTGCAAGTCATGCTGGTAATCTTCTGATACCTCATTGTTTTGATGTTTATGATGAGGTTCACTAATATTTTCAGTCTGTTTTGTTGGTGTTAGAAAAAGATCTGGGCAATAAATTGGTTTGTGTGAAGAAAATCTATAGTTTTTTATGAACTTGTGATGACCAAAAAAAAATTCCAGATAAAATTAATCTGCTGCTGCTGGTCTGCGTCACAGGCACCATTTAGCATCAGCCTAAAAATAAGCATTTCCAGTCCTGCTGCTATTATTCTGCCTGTAATGCTCAAATGCAGCAATACTTACATTCAGAGTTGGATTCTGATGGGAATAAAGTCTGATGACGTTGATCTTCATAAAACAAGTCTTCCTCTTGTTGCAGGTGTTTTTATTTAGATTTTGCAGGTATTTTCTAATTTCAGTAATATCAGTGCCCTTAATTTGTAACAAATATTATGCAATAGGTAATTTCATTTTCTCTACTCTATGTTCATTTCATAGAACTGGTACATTATCTAGTATAATAAATAGGTTGTTCTCACTAAGGAGAGACCATCTAATGGACGTAATGATGTCTTTCAGGCCAAGACTGAAATGTGTTGGCAGAGCAACATACTGTGCTTGCATAGTGCCTGCTTACGATAAAGGCTAATAATAGCTAGAGCTATTGGTGTTGGCTTCCTCTGCATAAAAGTTCCTCTTAAGTTGTAACATTCTGTGAGCTGAGTGGAGGGGGAAAAAAACCCCCCAAATACTGTTTTCCTTCTGTGCAACTAGAATTAGATACAAACAGGATCTCTTCTTTGTGGAAATGATGTGTGGTGGAAGGTCTGTAAATGAGAAAAATACCTAAAGCAGGTGAATGTTGTGAAACAGCAACCTCACAGCTGAGGAAAGCTTGTAGATATTAAAACACGAAACTCCCCGAGGACACAAGGAGAGATGTGAAAGTGGTCTGTGTAGATTGCCTGAAAAGATACCTTTTAACAAAAAGGTCCGGAGGAGAGGAGTAGAAGTGTTCAGCAGGAAGCTACAAAGGGCACAGAAAACAAGAAACCACCAAGTCACAGGAAAAGCAATATATAAATACCATCAAGAAACCTTTTATCAAAGATTAGATGGGATGGAGAAGGCTAGGAGGGAAAGAATGAGTGAGAAGCAAGAAAGACAAAATGAACATTTTGTTCTTCCTGGAAATGTGTTCAGACAGAAGTTGCTTCATTTATAAAGAATCTTCTCCAGGCAGTTAATTAGCTTTGTCAGTCAGCTGTCGTAAACCAGATTATTGAACTGTTTCATATTTGAAATTCTTTAAACTAACATCTTGACATTGCCAGTAGGTGTGTTAATAATCTGAAGACATGAGAAGAATTTATTAGCTTTGGTGTGCCTGTCTGTGAAATGTAGCAGAGAGTTAACTTCATATTATCCAAACACAGCTTGAGCTTTCTCCTGAAAGGTTCTAATTGCATTTTGAAAATGCTATTAGCTTACTTTGAGGTGGCAAATAGCAATATCGTTATGTGGGAGGCTCTGTGTACATAATAATGAATCCTAATGGAGCAAATGGCAGTTTCACGAGTGCCACATTGCTAAAGAGGAGAGTGAAAGGGGGAAAGATTTTTGTAGTAGTATTTTCGGCTAGCAGCTTCCAGCATCCTCTGCAATGATTTCAGTGCAAACTTAAGATGTTTTGATTGCTGTCTTAATGCTGAGTTGGACTGAAAGTGTGTTGTAAATGGTCATATGGGTTTATCTGTTTAGCATGTTTTCTTTCTCCTAGTGAAATGAAAGTCTTTATTCACAACAGAGCTATTGATTTCAGCAATACGTATTTCACAGAAATATCTAAGTGTCTGTGTGCAGCACTATTTACTGTTTAAATTTAAGGGCTTTTTTTGTCCAGCAGACTGATCAGTCATATGGTCATTGTTTTTTCTTTTAACCGTATTCATCACCATATAAATTTCTAGTAATAAAAATGTCTTGTGAAGTATCTGTGCCCTCCAAATTGGAGTATGTTAGTTTTTTCATCATTTAGATGCTGGTGTCTTCTCCCATCTCCCTTTTTGACTACTGGCTTAGTCTTCTGGACAGGCTGGTCCCTGTTTCCTGCAGCTACTGCCAAATGCTTTGAGCTTCAGTCTCTTTGCTAAGTCAGTCCTTGTTTTATTTAATTTATTAACTTCCATTTTGCTGCATTTTATTCTCTTATTCCATTCTATTCATGCACTCATGTGGTTAATGTTTAGGCCTTGTCTCATCTGTGTCTTAAATCTGACTGATTCCTCTGTTCTACTGACTTCTTCATGAGAAGAGCTATCTCGGAGACCTTGTGGCCCATAGCAGCCAAGAGGATGGAAAATGCAGGGAAATCCTGCCCAGATCCTGCAGCTGCTAGAGCATGCTTAGCATGGCTGCATTCTTCAGGGAATTCAGATCAAATCATGAGACTAGCTCGGATCATGCTCTACCATGTACAAAGTAATATTTTTCTGAAGTCTTATAACTTGCGCAAATTCACCTCCGTTGACCTGCTGGCCACATTTTGTTTTATGCAGTCCAGGATATGATTTGCTTCTGAGCTTCAAGCACACATTGCTGGCTTGTGTCCAACTTTTTCATCCAGCAGTATCCACAAGCCCATCTTGGCAGGGCTGCTCTCAACCCCTCATCTCCCAGCCTGTGTTGATACTGGGGGTTGCCCCAACCTGGGTGCAGGACCCTGCACTTGGCCTTGTTGGTCCTCATGAGGTTCACATGGGCCCACTTCTTGAGCTTGTCCAGGTCCCTCTGAATGGCATCCCTTCCCTCTAGCTGTCAACTGCACCCCTCAGCTTGTGTCATCTGCAAACTTGCTGAGGGTGCACTCGGTCCCACTATGTCGTCAATAAAGATATTGAACAGTACAGATCCCCATATGGACCCCTGAGGGACACCACTGATCTCCATTTGGACACTGAGCCGTTAGAAAGCTTAACTCTAGTGTTTGCAAATATTGTTTTGTAAAATAAATTGGGGAATGGTTTTGACAAGTGGTTTCATAGTTGACTGACTTTTGTTTCCTTCCCGTGGGATTTAACAATCTGAGATTTGCGTCACTGGCAGTGCTGCCATGTGGGCCAATGCACAGGTGAATTCAGAATGCTGTCACCTGAATTGATACTCAAGAGATGCTTATTGAAGTTTTTGGGTAAAGATCTATATTCTCAGAGCGTTGACCAACTACTGTTTTTCATGGTTTTGTAAGAATATCATCATCATGAGATCCTAAAGAACTAGAAAAAAATCACTATTATGTACATGCTTTTCTGTGACCGAGATTTTCTCAATTCCCATCTAACAGAATCTTTTCTTGCACTTCCCGTGAAATATTTTGTCATACTCTAACCAGTTTTATAGTGTATGATTCATGAAGAATAACAAGAGTGTAAAAATATTATGAAATTTTCCTCTTATGTTCTCCAACTTTGTCTGGCAGATGGTAGTACTGCTTGTAGATCATTCTTTACAAAGCAAGCAGTGCACAGCTCTGCCAACTTTATCATGCTGTACTTCATACTCATCTCTGGCCAGCTTGGTACATCCACTTATAACTAATAGTCTCTGAGGCTCAGCTGTGCATCTAACATTCCAGACTTGAATCTTTCTTATCATCCATCTTACCTCTATTTATCTTGCATGAGTAGCCTATTCCTATGAGACAATAATTAAGCTCTCATTTTCTCGTTTTAATCCTCTTTTGACAAGCCACTTATCTTCTATCTCTTTTTGAGAATTTTTATGAAAATTCGTTGTCCTTCTCCCAAGTTGTTCCCTATGCATATCTGTCTTGTGGCTTGCTGCACTAGCAATGCACTCCTCATTTGCTTTTGGAATTTGATCGAAGATCTGCTCAGTTTGTCATTTCTCTTGTAGTTTATCATTGCGTCTTCTGCTCTTGCCGCTCACCTGCCCTTTTCCTTCATTCAGTGTAACTTTAGTAAGCTTGTGTGCCCTTTTACAGTGCTAACTTTCTACTTCTATTCAACTTCATGCATAAGTCTTTGGGATTGTAGTAGAATACTCTGTATTTAATAATCAAATTATATTCAATAGGTTCACCAGGTATGCAGGTAGCCAAGATAGAAGATAAACAGCTAAGTTAGCTCTAATGGCCTAACAAGATTCAGATTGTGTCCTGCTCCTTTAAAACTATATTTCCAATAGCTTTTGATATATGGGCAGTGGGTATAAGCAGGTGGATTGAAGCAATACATGAGTTAATCACCATTATAATTTTTTACAGTAGTATATACCATTGATTTTATTTTCACCTGATCAAACTTGATAATTACCAAGTTTGTCAGTCTTTAATGTTGGAAGATGTGTGTGTGCTGAAAAACATAAATCTTGAATATTTCATTTGGAGGGAAAAAATAATAATTAAATAATCTGCGCTCTAGAAAATGAGTCTTAGAAAGAATACATATAAAAATAGCTGCAAGAATTACACATTCCTATTTTAGGAGACTTCCTTCCAAACTGAATGGTTGTAATCATCACAGTGTTCAGAAATAAGGACCACTGATGCAACTTTGTCCAATGAATGTTCACGCAAATTTTGTTAGAAACTTCAAGGAGTCCAGGATTTTATCCCATATATTTTAAAGAGATTTTTCCATATCCTATGTCACTTTGCATATCAGCCTGGATGATAAATGATGGCGTTATTCCTCAGAAAAGGTACCCTTGAATTTCTTCCTCTGGCTAGAATTTTAAAGAAAGATTAAGATAAAAACAATTTTTAGGCTTCACTTTGCAAAGCTGCCCAGAGGGTTGATTGCCTAAGTTTAATGTAAATCATTTTGAAAAGCGCTCGCGCTCTCTCTTTCTCTTTTCTTTGTCCTTGGGACTATAGAAATACTGGTTACTGTTATTACTCATTTATTTGTAGTAGTACCAGACCTCCTGCTCATTCTGTTTGTGGACTGTGATGTTAATGTCACTTCCTGTGTCAAAGAAAACTTTTGCTCCTTATTGACTGGGTATATTTGAATAATTGGAGAATTACATAGCATTGGAAAGCAAATCAAAGGGTCATGTAATTTGCTCACTTCTCACAAAGTTTGCTTGCTCTTAGAGTTTGAAGAAAGCAAGCTGCACTGCCTCTCGCTTGCAGGGTCTTTAACAGAATCTGAAGGAAGAATGGGCGCCATAATTTAAGAATAAATGGAAAAAAAAAACCCAACCCAAACCACAAAACACCAAACCTCAAAAGCCAAAAAAACCCCCAACCCTACCAATCCCAAAAGCCCCCCAAAAACATGAGGGCTACTTTTTGATGAACTATAAATATGTTTTTTCCTGATTTTTAACTTCATAACAGAGATAGTGTTAATTATTTTTAAAAATTAATAATTAATTATCACCAGTGAGCACTAACCCAGCAATGCATTAATTAATTACACTTCGTTGCCTAAGGTCAATTCTTTATGTGAATTATTTTGATTTGTATGAATTCTTGGACTTCAATGGATAGCTTGGTTTTCTGCCAGGAAGAAGGGCTTCAAAATGACTTGTTTTTTATTAACTACTTTGATAGTATGATCTCAAGTATAGTATATATTATGGTAATATCTCGTACATATCAATTTTGTAGTCAAAATTGGTAAGCTTTGCCAATGAATCTCAAAGCCCCCTCTTTTCAAGAGGTAAATCCCAATAGCTGATTAATTTAAATGTGAATTTCTCATGTGAGAACTTCATGCTGTAAGTAGGATCCAAAGAATCTTAACCTGAATCAGAGAGGGGCAGGGGGAAGAAAATAATGGTGAGCAAGGATCTTAACTCTTGGAACCCACTATGCTTTAACACTTTGATTTATCATTAGCAAACTAGTCACTTATACTTTACTATTATATGCTAAATAGATGTAGGGTTTGATAAAATTGCAATTGTTTGGTTAAAAAAATACTTGATCAGGAAATTGGATCTGACTGTTGAAAATGCTGTTAATTTTCAAGCCTTCTCTCATAGGTGTTTTCTAAGTTGTCTGTATTACTTTTTTAAAGAAATTTTATAATTTTGAATAATCCTTATTTAAAAATAGGATTTTTGCTCAGAAACAGCACTGACTTTTTCTGAAAAAATTCTACGTCTCTTTATGTTAAAAAAAACCCCATCTAATATATTTTGGTTGCTTCCAGCTCTAAACATGCACAAATCTCTCAAAATACTTTATGACAGGATTCGAGTGCTTAAAAGTGCTTTTAATTATTGTAAATCATATGTTTTCCTTTGTAGGCAGTGGATTAATAAAAAAAAAAATAAAATTGTTCAACTGGTAAATGTGAAAGACCTATCCTTACTTGAGGCTGAGTAGGAAATTAGATGCCTGCAGCCCATCAGCCTTCACATAATTGAAAGTAGTTGCGCACCATGGTGGATCCACAAGGTAAAGGTTCTTGGGCTGTAACATATTACAGCTGTACCTGCTGTAAGCCCAGGCAGTGCCAGCTGTATGTTACCAGGGTCCTTCATGGGCAAGGAATGTCATTTACCCTATTAGTGTGGTTTTAGGATCATAGAATGGTTAGAGTTGGAAGGGACCTTGAAGATCATCTAGTTCCAACCTCCTGCCATGGGCAAGGACGCTTCCTGCTAGACCAGGTTGCTCAAAGCCCCATCCAACCTGACCTTGAATGCTTCCAGGGATTGGAGCATCCATAACTTCTCTGGGCAACCTGTTCCAGTGCCTCACTACCCTCATAGTGGAAAAACTTCTTCCTAATATCTCGTCTAAATCTCCCCTCTTCCAGTTTAAAACCGTTATCCCTCGTCCTATCGCTACACACTCCCTGATAAAGGGTCCCTCCCCATCTTTCCTGTAGGCCGCTTTCAGATACTGGAAGGCTGCTATAAGGTCTCCCTGGAGCCTTCTCTTCTCCAGGCTCTACAACTCCAACTCTCTCAGCCTGTCTTCATAGGAGAGGTGCTCCAGCCCTCTGATCATCTTCGTGGCTCTCTTCTGGGTCTGCTCCAACAGGTCCATGTCCTTCTTAGGCTGGGGGAGCTCCAGAGCTATTTGGAGAAATGGATGTTTTGCTTAAGGACAAGTTTCCATCTGTATTGTATTTTTTGGTAACTGCCTTGATAGAATATCTTTGCTACAAAAATGCCACTAAAGCATTCTTATTTTGAAATATGGTGACATCTTTCTTCTGGATATTCTTGCTATAAAGGTTTAAGCATGCAAAATCCTTGAAGGCCTACAGACAGCTAGGAGGTTTGTTCTTTCTCTTATCTTGAAGGAGAAGAAAAGAGTAGGAGAGATGCCTTCTTACTCTAAGGGTTGTTAAATTATGTTTGTGCCGTTTGCTTCAAAATAATCACTTGGACTTACAAAACCAATAGGTATCTTTAATAAGGAAAGAGGAAATACTACAGTTGATTAGCTTTTCTGGAAATATTTTAAAATCATCTTCATACCTTATATATTTTTATTTCCATTTAAATAGGTTTTCCTGTTGGCGTGAAACATTTGTACCTACACATCTGTAGGTGTTTTGTGTGTATTGATTCTTTTTTTCCTTGGTACTTTAGGTGAAGGACCTAATTTTGGTCTTACGCTTTCAGTTTGCAATCAGCTTTCAGACTGCTTGTTAGAGTTAGTTGTCTAAGTGTAATGTATGCTGTAATCAAAGTAATGTGCTGTGTCTGTTAAATTTGGTCTTAGAAACATTACTTTTGTTTCACGGTTTGCGTGTGGAAACATGGATGAGGGATGGATTTGGAAGGAAATGTGTTTTTCAGCTGTCTTGTGCGCTCTAACATTAATCAGTCTGAGAAATTAGTGATATTCTTGTTCGTTCCAGGTTGTTTCTGTTGGGAGGAGAATTTGGTGATGAAGGCTGGTGCTTTTTACACTCCTTATCTAAAGAATGTAATGATCTAATTGACCTGAACATCATCAACTCTTGTTTAAAAACTTACAGGTCCCTTGGCAGGAGTCTCTCTTGACTTTCTTACGGCTTTGTTTCTAGTGCCCCTCTGGGGATGTTCACATCGTGGAGCCTTTTCAACTCCTCTTAACTGCTCTGGAAGTGCAGGCAAGCGTACCTCTGTTTTGTACTTGCGTTCTGTATTGGTTTTGCTACTTCCAGTTCTTTGTTGCATTTTGTTGTTAGTGCTGGTAGGCTTATTTTTGGGTACCGCTAACAAATGAGTGTTTAACTGCTTTTTCCTTTAGCTGAAGTGAAAGGTAGTTGCTATGTCCATCAGTGTTTGGTGAGCCTGTGCCTGCGTGGAAATCAAGAGCGTGCTTTCTGGGAGCCACTACTCTCCCACAGCATGTTACACCCCAATTGAATCTATTCAAGGGTATTGAATTAGGGTATTATTAATTTGCAATTTCCCATACGTTTTAAACATAAACGTGCATGAAAGTAGTGTTCAGAATGTTCAGTGTATAAGGACAGAAAAAGAATACTGCAGTAGATCAAAATGTATTCTCTGACTCAGCATGGAATTTGAAGATTGTAATTTATCATTTTAGAGCAAAAACAGCTGATACAGGCAAATAATTTTTTTTTTAAGATGCTTTAATACATATATTTGATAGCTGGGAAAACCTACATGTTCTAAGTTGCACATATTCCTTAAATAGTGGGGTACTGAAGGAAATATGAATATATTTTGGAGGATGGTGACAGTTACAGAACTGGTGAAATTTCAGAGCACCACCTACTGAACAGCAGTTGTAACACCTTGAAGTATACAGCAGGTTCTAAATGTATGGATGGACTATAATATATATATTAAAAAAAGTATATTTTAATATATATAATAGTATAGATGAATATGAACTATTATACACGTAACTTCAAATCTGTGTTTAAAAGTCCATCCATCCATATATACATACATATGTTATACATATAAATAGATTTTCTGATTTTTATATATAGAGAGGAAGTAATTGGCATACTGAGGGAGAAAATGGGAGATAGTTTGTCTGTGCTGTACAGTAATTTATGGATGTTGTTTTTACATGTACGGGGAAGAAAAAGGACTGAAGGGTCACAAAGGAGAACAGAGAGCCTACAAATTCTGGAAAGGTGTTTGAACCTAAATCACTATTCGCTGTGACATTTGATGTGAGCAAAAAAGGTTGGAACAGCTCAACTGCTTTAAGGATGGAAAGCGAAAGGATAAAAGCTATTGATTCACAGCGGGCATAGATGACAGGTCACTTACGAACTGTGCAGATCAATATTAGGTATGGGTTTTTTATTAATTCTGTGTCTAAATGACTTAACCGCTTTTGAAACTTGCCGCTTCAATTCTTGGGTAGGACTGACCAGGAGGTCTGGCTGATCTCCACACTTGAACGTTCAGCCTAATTTAAATATTTTTAGAGATCTGAGTTTTGAGCAACTGTTTCAAAGCAGAGGACGTTAAAGGCAAGGCTTTCCAGCAGCATTCAGTTGAGGAAAGGTCTGACTTTGGGTTGAGGCATTGTAGCAAACGCAGTCTGCAGGGGTGCAAAACATCTGTCAGAGCCATACCTGAGCCAATCTGTCAGCGTCCGACCAGATTGCTCCTGTAAGCGGTCTGTGCTGGGGACTCTGATCCTTGCAAACTTAAATGAAGGGGCTGCATGTCTGTTTCACTTCAGCACCCTCCTTTCAGTAAATGTTTTCCCTCTATGGATTATGTGACTAGCTTTATTGATTGAGTAGAAAATCTGGCCTGGCAAGCTGGGCACTGAAGTAGGTCTGGAGAGATCTGGCACAGTTGCTTGGCTCAGATGGGGATCCTTTTTTTCCTTTCGAGACACCGGCAAATCACTTGATCTGTGCCAGCTCCCCAGGTGCAATCTGCAGAGAAAAGGCTGCTAACCTTGAAATCAGCCTAATTTTGGAACAGCTTTTCTAGTTGGAGTAAAATCAAGAACCTCCTTAACCCAGTCAGCTTTGAAAGTGGTGGGAGAAAGTGTACAAAAGTACTATGATTTCCTTTCTTGGTCTGAGCTCCTATCGTAGGCAGTAACAGAAAATTATCTCCCTGTTATATCAGAGGCTCATTCTTAAACAACTCTAATCAAATCTTTGTATGTAAAAACACTTACAGATTTTTGAGTTTCAGAACAGCCAGTTAGTAGCTGTTTCAGTGAAAATTCATACTGTCAGCAATGCAACCTTCTTGCAAGCTGAGGTTTTAAGTCACCCACTATATATTTGTTGCCCAGATTAAATAACATGTCCAAAACAGTTTCTGTGGAGAGCGGTCTATAGATAAAATATATTCCTGCAAATCTTTTGCTTACTGATTCTAAGACCAAAATGTTGACAATAACGTGTCTATTGACAGCTTATTTTAATGGCAAAAATGTATGGCTATGGGAAACTTTGTGATTTGCATTTTCCTGGTCCTACTGGTGTGGGTGTTGACTGAAAACTCTTAATCAGCCCACTGTAATCATATGATTTGCAATACCAGGACCTAATGAGCTAGACAGAGATTTTCAATGCTAGTTTCATTCTAATTCAGTGTAAGAGGAGTCCTTTTTCTTTTGTTTCAAAAAGGGGGGAAAAATATGAGAGAGATAATAGGGAAGGCAGAAAAGATATACAATTCATGTACTTCATTTCTCCATCCATCCCTCTTTTATTTCTCCTTGTAATTATTTTAGTACCAAGAAAATAATCAGTAAAAGATGATAAATGTCGTCAAAAGATTGAAACTCAATGTATTATCCTTCTGTGCTGCTAAACCTGACAGTAACTTAGTATGTAATGATGCCAAAGGCAGTCACTTCACTCTTGTGTATACATAGACTGACCGTATTTTCTGTATACTGCAAAAATACAACTGTTGCTGAAATGTGCTACTGAAGCTAATAGTCAAGGCCAGTGATATCCATGTCTTTGTACTCAAATGCTTCTGCAAGAAACACTTTAGCTGCTGCAAACTGGAATTTAATCCTTATGTCATGGCTCTAAACTTAATTCTGCTTCTCTTGGTACTTTTAAAATGTTGGGGGGGGTGTTTATGTGCGTATATATATTTTTCACCCAATATGATTGAGTTTTCTTTCACATGATTGTTTTATCTGTGAATTAAACTCCAGACAATTTTTTTTTTTTAAAAACTCATTTCAATTTTGATTTGGCAAAAGCAGTATGTTAGTAGACTTGGAATAAATGGTCTCAAAATGACATGGGATTGAATGCCTCCAGTTGTCATTATTGCTTACAGAAATAAAGGCTGCAGGTTGCTGTGAACTGGCAAGGAAGACCGTGCAGATCTGGGATTCGTTCCCCAGCTTTTGTCAATTGGCAGTGCTCTGTTGACTGTAGAGCTACACTCATATAAATCGGTGCGTTAACAGGCTTTGAGGTGTAGTCGTGCCCTTCATATCTGCATATGCAGATCACTCACCATGCCACTGATCGTGCACAGCAGTTTTTGAGTCACTGCTTATCTCTGTGCATGTGAGAATGCACTGGCTCTAGTGTAACAGTTTCAAGATATGTGCTTCTGGAAGAATTTTCTCATAGGTACGATGACGGAAACACTGTCATCCTGTTGAGGTGATCAGATTATCAGATGTTTTATATTGTGTTTGCATGTTGTCCCCATGCTTACTACAAAAATCAAGGCTTTCCACACAATAGCTTTATGTGATGTTTAAAAATGAGCTCAAGTAAATGTAGCACTTGATTTTAAAAAAAAAAA
>VFFE01009051.1:2894323-2965737 GCA_008921705.1 Burhinus oedicnemus | reverse complement strand
CAAAAAAAAAAAAAAAAAAAATCAAAATGAAGGGAAATATAGATAATCACTTTCAATTGAAAAACAGTTGAACTGAAATCAGATGGGTAATTTGATCATACATTGCAGTGAGATGTTGAAGTGGAGCATGCTCTTCTGAAGAGAGTGTGAGATGTGTTCAAGATTAAACAGCTGAATAGGTGTAAATGAAATCTTTTCTTTAGTACAAGTGCAATCTAGTTGTTTTAAAAATTCAGCTTCATTGCTCTGTTTTCTAGATTCCATCTTGTAACGGAATGGCTTCTGTCCAGGGATGGATCTCTGCTTTAAAGAGATGCTTAAAGAAATTATTATCCCTGAGGGAAGGGAGATATGTGCAAAAAGAGTGCGTTTATGGTAAGCATGCTTTATCACAAAATAAAATCTTCTCCTTTACATGCAGTGGCCACTGTAAAATTATAATTGGTAAATGAAATGCTCTCCATAAAAAGATATCCCCCCAACTTAATATTGGTGGAAACTGGTGGTAAGTCTATAATCACTAAATCCAGTGTGTGTGTATACATATGTGTATGTGTGTATATGTGTTAGAAAACAGTTTGGGAAGACAGTAAACTTGAGAACATCCT
This sequence comes from Burhinus oedicnemus, assembly GCA_008921705.1. Classification (NCBI taxonomy): domain Eukaryota; kingdom Metazoa; phylum Chordata; class Aves; order Charadriiformes; family Burhinidae; genus Burhinus; species Burhinus oedicnemus. The sequence goes on along the minus strand of VFFE01009051.1, from coordinate 2,965,129 downwards.
TTATTATGTCTTGGCTTCTTAACTGAAACTCCGGTGTTTGAATTTGTCCTCTCCAAATACTGCCTTAAAAAGGAGATGAGAGAAAGAAAAGCACAAATGAAAAAGGAAAGAGAGTTCAAAAACAATCCTTGAAGAGGCAGAAGAAACTTTCTTCCCTAAACTCAAGGCTGACCTCCCTAGTTGCTGGTTGGCTTCTGTTTGTCATTACTCCTGACTGATTACAAAAATTTACTTTGTCCACTTATTTATTCTGCTGTTGTCATTTAGGTCACAACCTTGTAGCAACGAATTTCAGACTAATTGCCCTATGTAGGGATGAAGGGATGATAAATAGAAGTTTTCAATTTTTCTTTTTTTACTTGTCAGAGTGGTCACGTTTTGCAAGAAAAGAAATTCATAAACTGTATTTTCTGTCAGTTTATTATGTTTCTTTGAGAATCTCTTCTTTGCCCTATCACTCGGGTATCAAGACTGAGTACTTCTAATCACATCTATCACCTGTCTGAATTAATTGGGTATCATCTGTTCCTTTTGAAATGAAGACTATTCAAGTGAACAAAATATACCACTTGAGCATAAATTTGATTTCTATGATGACTTTATACTATCTTTCACCTTATCCTATTCCCTTTCTTATGTAAAATAGCAGTGTACTACTTTTTTGACTGTTACAGTACATTGAACAGTATTACAGTAGTTTCAAAAGTGTTTCATTTGGGATTCAGACATTTCCAGAGTCCCATGTGTCTTTAATGTGTTAATGATTTGTGTGTAAATGTTAGTTTATAACATCTCCTTCGCTACAACTGGTTTTCCTTAATTTCTTCAGCAAAGTTGTTGTCAATACCCTTTTCAGTGTCTGGAGGATGCATGAAGTGTCTCATACTAACTTTATTTCATGCAGTAAACATAATTTTATGGATGGGATTTTCTCCTAGTCTAGTCAAAGTCCTCTGAGAAATCCTACAGGGCAAAATTTTTGGACCCATGCTGTTCTGTTTGTATATTATTTTAAAGTTGCCATCGTGCAGAAATGTAACTCCAGCTAGCTATTTGGGGTGATGACATGCAGTTTCTTTTTTTCCATCCCAGCTGACACCAGGGAAGCAATTTCTGGCTTGATTAGGTGCCTACCATGACTTTCAGGCTGGCTGCTTGAGGGTGACCTGTACTTAAATTGTGAGGAAACAGAGTTGATTTTCAGCTGGCCCCCACTGCCTTCTGAATGATGCTCTGGACTCTTCGCTGCTCACGGATGGCAGCCCGGAGCAGCCCGCTATCACGGTGCAGGGCCTCTTCGTTGTTTGTGGTTTGGAATTCACTTTCAGTCATCTTGCCATTTCAGGCAGATGAACCTGGGCCTGTCTTTTGTGTAGGTCTCTAATGGGGTTAATAGGAGGCGTGAGCTTGGTCAGTTGTGCCTTGATAAGCCTGTGAGAGATGCGAGACATGGAGGGAGGAATTTGAAAAGGGAAAAGCAAAGTGCAGTTGGGAGCAGATCTGTAGCTCCTGCTGATGGAAATATTCCCTTGATCAGCCGCTGCCTTCCTGAAGCAAAGCCCTGGTACTAAGTCAACACGTGGAGCCTTTTTCCTCAGAGATTTGTCTCAAGAGAGAGGATTTATTCATGACCTGATGCTTTGATTTCTTATGCCCTAGGGATAGTCCTGAATGCGTGGGCTTGCTTAGGTTCAGCAGGAGGGCGAGACTGACAAACGAGTCAGTACGACTGGCTAGCTGGAGGTTGCACACCAGAATTTTGATTAATGCTACACCCTGTTAAGTCTGTAGTTGAAGCCTGGGAAGAAAAGCCCTTTAATAAATCCACAAAGAAATTCAGGAAGGTGGAAAGGTCAGTGACAGAAGTAATCCAATCAAGATTTATGCTTCTATCTTGTTCAAAATGTCATTTTGAGAATCTGCTGAAAAATCAGCTACTCTGTTATTTGCGCAGTTCAAGTACCAAACATTTTTTCCTTGGTATTGGAATTTTTAATTTTTAAATTGTTGTTGAGGATATTTAGGTTTTATTTTTTAGGGGTATTCAACAGTTGTTACCACAATGTTACATAAAAATGTGACACAAGATACAGCATGATTTCTTCTGAGGCATATACAATGTTTATAAAGCCTTTTAAGGAAAGAAGTCTACTGATTGCATTCTATAACTTAAATGTCTTGCATAAAATACCATAAACATTAAAACTTCTGCTTCCATTAGAAGATAAGGTAAGCAGTTGCCTCTAGTGAGGGGAAACAGCTATGCCAATGGCACAAATACTATTCTAATAAGTCTTAGAAGCATACTTAGAGAAGTGTAGTAGCTGAGTAGCATAATATTATTTTACAAGTACTTGATGTAGGAAAATATTTACAGCAAGTAAGAGTGAAACGAGAGGAGATCAAGATGAAATTTTACTGTCTAGTCAGGTCTTGACAGTCAATAAAGAGACACTAAATTCTTGCTACTTTAAGTTGAAATGGGAATTTGATTAGCATGATTGTATTGGGGGAACGTGCCTTTACTCACACTCTTTGTTCATCACCTACGGGAAACTATTTAGAGCTCAGGTGATTCCTACATATTTCTATTATGTTTATCTGGGCAGGGAAAATTCCATCTTTTGATGCAATTTCCACCCCCCACCCCATCTTTTTTTTTTTTTTTTTTTTAATTCCCTATCCCCTGCTCTGAGCACCGTAGGGAAACTAGCTTAGAGAAGACAGTCATCTTTAACCAAGGTATATCAGCAGCTACTTCTTAATCCGCTCTCACAAAGGGAGTACTGGCAGAATTATGTCACAAGGATGTTTCTGAGCATGGGAGTTCCTACAGTGGTTAGTCTTATGTAGCTCCTTGTTCAGGGCTGTCTGATATGTTCTCATCATGTCTCCTTACCCACAGAATTTAGCCAGATCTGTTATAACCATCACATAGCAATTCTCACAATGGAGAAATCTGGTGTCTATGAGCTGCTTACCCTTCCCAGGATTACCAGTCTCAGTAAAATATTTTTCTTTAGTCTGCATGTAGAGTGTTACTGCAATGTGATATATACTATGCACCTGCAGCTTACAAACGTGAACAAAACTGACTTTTCTGTTTTGTGCATGTTCAGTCTAAATGTAATGCTTCAGAATCATTATTAATAAAAAGCTCGCAAGTTGGTGTGTTATATTCTTTTAGTGTAACCTACTATTTAACCGAGTTAAGTAAATGGTGATAGTGGGGATTATTACTATCTAGGTTTGCTTTGGTATATCAGTTAAAACGTGATGCTCATGTAGTCTGGGTAAGATTTTTAGTGAGGTGAAATGTATTCTCAGAACAGAATTGACTGTTATAAGCAAAGAATGCCCTCAACCTAGGAGGAAACATGGCGAGTTGTAAGAATGCTTATTTGCAAGTAGGAAGCTTATTTGCTCTTGTCCTTGCTTACAAGATTTTTTTTCTGAGCTTTGAATAATGTGTGTTCACTGCAAAATATGTAAGTTGCATTCCAGACCTGCATGTGCTTGTCCTTGTGCAATAGCCGCCTAATGGTAGTTGTATTTTTATTCAGTATATTGTGTAGTTTAGATTTTAGCTTGTTTTTAATGAATATGGCTTTTTAATAGTAATTACTGGGCTTGGTTGTGCATCCTATCTTTTAAGAGAATATTTTTGTAGCCCTTTATCAGTATAAGGTGATTAGGCCAAGAAGAGGGCTGCTCTTGTGTTTTCTGGCTTGGAGGCACACAATGTCAGCAAATTGGACTGCTGGCTATAGAAACACTTTTATTTTTCTCATTTAACTACAAATGAAATTAAATGGCAATAAGAGAATTTATTTTTCTCTCTTGGCATCTGTTCTGCCATATGGACTACCATATTTTTGAAAGGCTGGCTGAAGTTGCCCTAGATGTTTCTTATAGCAAAATACAGGTGTGTTAATATGAAGGCAAATTCTAGGTTGAAAACACATGTTCTTTAGATGTTCTGGTTCTCTTGAATTCAAGGAAGGTAAAAGAAAAGTTTGTTCCATATAAGAAAAATATTAAAAAAAAAATAAAAATGTGGCTGACAACTGCAGTGAAATAATCTGTTAAACATGAGGGACTGAAATTATCATCATACTGATTAAAAAGTGAAAAGAAAAAGAAGCACTGATCTCTTGAGATTTCAACTAGCTTGGGCTAACTTTGAAGTACATCTAGGAAATAGGTCTTATCCTTCTTTGACTTTGAACTGCACCAAAAGTGTTGTAAGAATAGCTTTGGATCAAAGAGTTCGGGAGCAAACTTTAAATTTTAGGAGATTAAGGGCTAGATTTAAGATTCTGACTGTGTTTCATTTCTGATAGTGATCAGCATCTTGATTATTCTTTTGCTTAGGATATGATAGTGTAGCTTCACAGATGTGAGTGGTGTCATGTTTAAAACAAACAACCCCCCCCCCAAAAAAAAACCAAAAAAACCCCACCCAAACCAACAAAAAGCTGGTGCAAAGAGTTGAGTGGGAAACTTCTCTCATCTCAGCTTTTTTGTGTCCTTTGAGCAGATCAGTTGTTCATAGAAGCTTGTTGGTGGTGTAGTAGACCTCTAAAATAGTAATAGTTGTACAAATAAACACCTTATTTGTCAGTTCACTTTTTACAAGTACTTTGTTTAGTTTCTACCCTTGCACTTTGCATTCAGTTAACCATTTGATCATTTCATGTTGTAATTATGTTAATCTATGTTAATTAGGCATTAGAAGGTACTAAATATAAAAAAAAAATCAATGAAATTCATAACTTAATGGCATAGTCAATTTTAATACTGTGAGAGTATTTAGACCAAAAATACATATGTTATCATCTGTAAACAGAGAGCCATGTGGTAGAATATAGATTTGGTTTTTCCTCTTTTATTGTGTATCCCTGAGTCTGCTCCTGTTATTCTGATCTTGGTTAGTTTTAAATTAAAGCTTGGATCATATTGGAAAACCTTTTCACTGGAGTTCATCAGTGTACGGTATTTCAGCAGTTTACTCCTTGATTTATAATGGAACATATTTTTTCAGTGGGAGTACAAAGAGCTACGTAATTAAGGAATAACCCAGGTGAATGACCTAGATATTTCATATTATTCAGCTGAGAATAAGCTTAAATATTTTTTGTGTTTCAGTGTATTAGCAAACAGAGGAAATAAGCTTGTATGAGAATCTTTCATCTAAATCAGGCAAATGGATATGTATCAATATTTGCTGGAATTAGGTGTAGTGGTTTACACTAGACATAGTACAACAACAATATTTAGTTTAGAAAATGTCTGTCTTTCCAATGTCAGGATATTTTGTTTTTACTACACTCTGTCTGTCTTCTGAGCTTACCGTATCACATCAGGAACTGGGGGCCTGGAAATACTAAGAGCAGATTGTAAGAAATTACCTGCACCTGGGGATACAATTGTCTTGTCGAATAACAGCAATAATAAAGTATAGATTATAAAGTCATCCTCAAAAATGAAAAGCTAGAATGAAAAAAAGCTAAATGATAAAGCAAGTCTTATGATGGATTTAGGTAAGTCTAATGGCACAAGATCTATGTGATTAAATATGTGGGATAAAAAAAAAAAAAGAAATCACTATTTGATGTGCTGCTCCCTCTACTCTGGGATTTCCATGAAGACCTGCAGTATATTTCAAATCATGTTTTAAAGTGCAAGGAGTGTCTGTGATTTGTGCTAAAGAAGGCTTTCTTTTTTAACAAGAACGAACTGTTAAACTTCAGTGGAAAACCATCTACCCCAGGCTAACTTAGCTTTTAAGAATAACTTCGTAATTGATGAAGTTTATCAGTTGTGTATGTTTACAATGTTTGTAGTGCACGTGTCAAGAAAACCTGATGCATTTTATTTGTATGAAGACTGGAAATTAGTGAGTGGAATCCTGTAGTTCACCTGAACAGGCTGTATGCAAGTGAGTTGGGTCTAGGATGGTGGGCAAGTAGCGTATGTCAGTGTGTTAGATTTCCTTATGGGAAAGCATGCGCTCTAACTATAAAGGGGGGATTAACTTCCTAAATTAGGCATATGGTACACTTAATATTGGAAAAAAGTGCCAGGTTTGTTTAAAGCAGTTGCTTTCCTTTGTGTGTGTAGTGGTTTGCTGTGGGGTTTTTTTTGTGTTTGTACATGGGTGTTTGTGTTTGGGGGCGGGAGGGGGTTGTTTTGTTTTGGTTTTTTTCTTCCCAGAAAACTCATGCAGCATAGGGACTGAATGCAAAGGTTCCTGTGGTTCAGGTCTCAGATGTGACCCAGAGAAAACAGAACAGTAGTTCGAGGAATTCACATGGCAACCTGAGGAGGACCTTTTTTCCAATATAGATCAGTATTTACTGATTTTGTGAGATCCTGCTTTGACAACTTGTTGATGGTTTTTTGCGGGATGTTGTCTAATTCCATGACTGAACTTAGCTGGATTCTGCAGATGCTCAGCTCCTTATTAGTATTTGTCCTTACAGGAAGTAAAGAGCAGAGTTGTCATTGTCATTTACTAACTGCGACGCTTTGAAAACAACTCTTGTCACTATTTCCTTTAGCAATTTTATACTTGCTTTGTTGAAGTGTGTGTATGTTTTAAAGTCAAATGTTCTCCTGGCTGCATCAGAGGTGCTGAGTAACTGCATTAACCTTAGTGTGCTTTGGCAACAGAAGGGAAAATAAAAGTCAATAAATGTCTTCTACAACACTGATAAACTCTGAGGGCACAAAGTGAGGTAGTTATGAGCTATGGGGGATAATTTGAACAAGTATATCTTTCTCTTCAAATTACCTATTGCTACTTTAATATTAGATAAGTGTGTTTTAAATCAGTTCTCTTTGAATGGTTCATACTGTTTGGGTTGGCATGTGGGAGGCTCTGCTGTTGAGAGATTCACCAATGTGTGTTTTCCTCCGTTATCTCCAAATCCTACATAGAGAACTTAAAATCACTCTCCATTTTGCTATATTTGACGTAACTATTGACTGTCCAAACACTGTCTGCTTTTAGGAAGCTAGGCTTTGTTTGAGCATCTGGACCATCCAATTTCCTGCAACCCCAGATTACTTTTTACCTTGTTGGTTGACAAAGGTAAGCCTTTAAGGCTACATAGCATAGGTCTGGTAGAGATAAGCGGTTAGGTGTTTTAATGTTTACTTGAACTATACAATAGTGTGGTGAGACTCTGGGGGGACAACAAATGTGTGTCCCTGTTCTTAGGTGTGATGTCGAAGTGCCTGGCACTTGATAGCTGCTTCATTTGCCCCTGCAAGCTTTTTGTGCTCTTTAGAGACCACGGAAGGGACCCTCACAAGGGTTAGAGAGGCCCGAGCTTGCTCTGTGCTGGCCAGGATCTGTGTAACCATGCGTTCAGCGCTGAGCCAGAGCATCAGTCCTGCTGAAAATTGTGGTATGAAGCTCAGGCTTGGTGATGGCCAAGCCATGTTCAGGTCACTTAGAAGTGACCTGATAATCAGGATCGCCTCTTGTTTGGACAATAACTTAGTGTGCATTAAAGTCCCTGGACAGTATAACAGAAGGATGAAAGCACAGTTGTACGGGTGCTGAAGTCAGCCTAAATGATGTTGTTATGATCTGGTGCCACTGGTTATGGTGTTTCCTTTTCCTCTCCCTTTCCACTTTTACAGCTATGTGTGTAGTGCTCCTTGAAGGACGGTTAGCAGGTTCATCATGTGGTTATGTATAAACAATGTTAGAATCTCTGCTGAATGAGTTAACTTGATCTTGAAGCTAAATATTTAATTCAGGTGCTTATAGCTGTGTGAAGATTTTACTGAATGTTCTGAAATACTCTAAATACTGAAACTAGCCACAGCTTTCCACCGTATTTTTGAGAATGTCATTTATTTTTCCTGGTTTTGATTCATTGGCAAGAACAAACCTCTAACCTGAAGGCTAAATTTAGCAAAATTCACTTTGACTTCAGTGGAGCAGAGTTCTTATCCATTCTATGAGCCTTTGATTTGCTAGTCTTTGATTTTTTTTTTTTTTTCCTTGATATTGGAGCTATTTGAATGGGTCTGTTAAGGGGCTGTTCTTGATTTCCATCTTTGACGTCAGTGGAGATTTTGCTTCCCAAAGACTATATGTAGCTTGTGTCTAACAGGAAAGGAGAAAAGAATTTAATCTATTTGAGGTTCGGTGTTATTAGCCATCAATCTTAATAATATCTTAACTCCAATTTTTGCACAAATTTAATAATATGAATACTTTCAGTCTCTTGGAAGAGTTGCAAAACCAATTATAGAAATGTCAGAATTTCCATAGGAAGGTAACCTTCCTCTTAGCAGTAACAGGGGAACAAAACAAACTGATAGTGATTAAAGTGTCAGAATATAATTGCATTTTCTTCCAAATAAACCATCAACTCCCAATAAATAATTAAAACAAGCCATGTTCCTCAGGATGCAACAGTTCAGTAGCTGTGATTAAAAAGTGCTAGGAGCCATTATTAGATTTTTTTATGATAAATTTTCTCTTATTGTCAGACTGTCAGGTTTTATTACCTTGCTGTTCTTTGGGGTATATTTTCTTTTCCCCAGGTTTACTGGGAAAGCATAACTCGTGTCACAGACTGTAATGAGATATGAGCTCCATGATGATTTCACAAGTGACCTTTGAATGATCTCGATTCTAGAAAGAAACATGTGAATCTAGACTTATGAATGATAATTAAATTTTTCAAAGCAATGTCCCAAGAGCCATAATATGTCTACCTAAAGCTTTGACATATACATTAAAGAGTCTGTTTCTCCATTTTTCTTCATATTGTCTCTGACTAATTGCTTACTATTTGGTGGCTTAATAAGACATTCAGTTTAATAAACAACATAAAACCTAGAAGGACCTAGGGAGTATAGTATAGCCATGAGAGTGGACTCTGTCCTGCTCATTGGTGATGATGAAGCACAAACTAGACCAAAGATACTTTGACTTCCTAAATCCAGAGACATTTTTTGGGACTGTCAGGTTGTACTGTTCTTAAACTTCAAGCTACTTTATTAGAAAAAATGAACAATGCATCTCACAGTGGTGTTTTTATTCATTTTCAGGATAGAAGCACAGCTTTTAAAAACGTGATCATATTTTCTCCTAGATCTTTTTCACTTAAACTTCTTTTTTTTTTTCTGGGATAACATTTCTTTTATTTCTGATCTGGGCTGATTGCAGAGTCTTCTCTAAATGATAGAAACCATTTAAAACATACTTTTTTTTTTTGTCTAGAAACTGAAGTTTAAACATGCATCTTAAATTTTCATTTTGCCTAATTAAATCTCTTTAGCTGATTAAATCTCCTGAGCAGGTACAAATTAAATGAAAAGTGAGTAAAATGTTCTATAAAAACAAATGGCTAGCAAACAGTTGCCATTGGCTGGTGTCGACCAAATCTATTTTTAATATTGTATATGTTTTGGCCAGTAAATAGGGGCTTCTTTTTAAATCTAGTTGTCAGAAACTTACTGTCTGTGCTCTGTTACGTTACAAGGTCTAAATCGCTTAAAAGCAACATCAAAATAGATGCTAGGCTGTATAGTATTGCCCAGTCTTTGATGACTGGGAATTTGAAGGAATGAAGTTTTAGACACTTGGAGAATTTAAGATACAATTTGAGAAATGTAGGCACGTTTGCAATCGGGCGGTAGTTGAGGAGGACTGCTCAGGATCATAATTCTGGTCATAAGCGACATAATTCAGCTAAATCTGTAAGTACTCCATTGAAACAAAAGATGATCACACTACAAGAAAATGAATTGCAGGTTCATAGCAAGCATTAGAGTTAGAATGAAAGTAAGTGTTCCCAGTGTGTTTTAAGCCTAGGTCAAGTGGGGAAAAATTCTTTAAAGTCCAAGTCAAATTTTTTTACTGTTACAAATAACCACATCTGTTTCTTTGGGAAAGATTTTGGTTAGTTTGCTGGATGTAGTTCTCTACATGTTATAAATATTAAATGGGAGTTGCTCTGCGAAACTAATGCTTAGATATCCAGATTTATAAAGGTGTGTAAGGAAGAATGAACTAAAATTTCTTGCAGCCTCTTGCTATCTTTGTGAAGGTGTAAACATGTAATTGATAGATTCTTAAGCCTGGGGTGTAGTGGTCCTGTATAAATGAACCAAACGTGTCTAAAACTAGCAAATGGGTCTAACGTTCAAAAATCTCTCTGTAGGTGAAGGCTGTTGCCTTCCGTTTCCAAGCCCAAACCTAAATATCTGTGCATACTCATCCTAGTGCTTTATCATTGAATGCCTGCCTCTTTTCATGCTGGTGGGATAAATTGGATGTTCTCCCTGGAAACTCTTCTAGTTTCATTTAGTTTTACGAAAGTAAAGTGCATGCAAGCGATCAATGTACAGCCTATGATACCAATGACTCTTCTGCTTTTAAATCTCATTTTCAATGTAATAGCACAGTAATATCTGCTGTTCTGAGCACTACAGATTAGTTCCTTTCGAGTGTAAAGTTTTGCTTAAGATTGATAGTTTACTAAAAATAGAAAATTTTTCATGCTAATAGCTGATGAACAACTATTCAATAGCTAATGTTATCCTGATTGTTCATGCTAAAGACTTGTCTCACGGAGCTGAGTTGTTATCATCTTGCTCTCTGGGAGTTGATCTCATTGGTAAAAAATAAAACAAATTGATAATTTCATGGACTCCATATTTTCATTTTTTCATCTGTCTATAGTTCTATACTTTTGCAAGGGCCTCTGATGGCTTGTAGATTGCAGTAAGTTTTTGGAACTTGCACGAAATGTCCTGTTCAGGTCTACAGAGATGTTCCAGCAGGATGAGTGCCTGTGATTCACTTACACAAAACTGTTCTCCAGATCTTCATTATCGCTGAACCAAATTACAGGGACAGACAGAACTCAACCATTCAGCAACATTAACCTGTTTTCCCATATGCTGATCTCACCTTGATCAAATCCCCACTCTGTGTAGCAGGCTGTAAAAATGGAAGTGCCTTGCAGCATGCCCTCCAGGTCTGCTAATGAAGTCTAATTCCCGCTGGGGAACAGATGACAGCATGCTTCAGAACTGAAATATTCTTCAGAAGATTTAATTTATCCCATATTTGGACTTTAGGGAACATGGAAAGAAGGAGCTGAAAGAAGCTCTTAAATAATAGAAGCATGTTGTTGATGTTTTTAATTCACTTTTACTGAAGCCAAACAAACCTGAATAGCGCTACTCTGGGATGCTATTGCAGTTGCCCCCATAACAGCATGTACATTGCACACCTCTTACCAAATGCATATCCTTCGCATCTTCCCTCCTCTAATAATGCACCCTGCTGGCAGCTTTTCTTATTTTTCTCTCCCTTGTCTTCTGCCTACCTTTTCTTCATGTTCTTTTTTTTATTTTATTTTTCTTTCCTTCTCCTACTGGATCTCACTTTTATCTGCCTTTTCTCTCTCTCCCCGTCTTCCACAGCCTCTTGTTTATGTTTCTTCAGATCAGCAGACCTTGTTGCACCTTTTACAACTGTCATTCTCCAAGAGTGATTAGGAAATTCATCAGCACTATTACGATGTCTCTTTTTTGTTTTATAAAAACCAACTTCCTTTCTGGATTTTTAAGATATATCTACACATCAAGGCATTTGTGTCTTTAGACTAAATAAAGTGTCTTTACTAAGAAATAGGCTATTTCATTTAATTGAGGGGTGGCAGGAACTAAATATCTGCATAGTGGTATTGGGTAAAATACATTGCTATACCCTGTTTTATTTTTCTCCCAGACTGTTTAGGGTTAGCAGGTGTTACAGAGGATGATTTGGCTGATCGGGACATACAAGAGCAGCTGTGAATACATGAAATAGTGGTTTATGCTTTGTGCAGTTATGGTCGGTAGGTATGAACTGCAACAGAAATAACAGAAATTTTAAAATATTTGTGTGAAAAAGGACAAACCCAAAAATGTGGATTTATTCTTACAGAGAGGGTTTTAATTATTTTGAAAACCTGGTTTTGACAGTAGCTAGTCTGCATAGAAGGTCAAAGATGTGTTAAAGTAAAAATACAATTAATTAGAATTTCTGTTGCTTTTCATTGATTATAAAACATGTAGTCAATGTAAAAACTGAACAGAGCAATTGCACAGCAGGTAACTTACAATTATACATGAATTCATATTTCACCATTTGGGTTCAATTTACAAAGTTGTTTCTTGTGGTTATTAGCAGTTTGGTATAACAGAGGAATTATATTTTTTTTCATGACCGGGCCTGATTCTTTGTAAACTGTTTGGAGAATACTGCTAAGTTTCTTTCAGAAGCCGTTTAAGATCAAGGATACTTGATACTTGTTTGTCCCATGCCGTTTTGCATTTAAATTACACCAGGATGCATCTAAAGCTGCTCTGTTTTAGAAAGACGTTTTATGCCTATTCTCTATGTGTGTAAATTGTACTACACTGTGAAATACAGAGAAGAATTCAGGTCTATGTGTGGTTAAAAAAAAGACAACATTTGACGAATGTAAATCCATTCAGAATCTGATCAAAACTCTTTTTCCTCACCTCCTTTATTTCATGATAGAAGCTTGTCCATCCATTCTGGAGTTTCCAATCAAGTTGCATCTTTTTGGTACCGTAGGAAAAGTGCTAAGAAACGCCTGTCTGTTAGCTCTGTCTACAAGATTGGGTGTTAGTTGTCCTTAAGAATTATTCTTCCCCGGAATTCAAAAGTATTCCAGTTGGGATACCCTAAGAACACTTAATCCTTCCCTAGCTTTAGAGTGTCAATGTGACTATTCCAGGAGTTCTTCCTGAAATCTTTGTATTTTAATGTTTCTGTTTACAGTTTCCTTTGAGTTGCCAGAAGATGGCATGCACTTGAACATTCTGAACTGATTAAGCGGAAATTAATGAGAGCAATAAACGGTTTCAGGTCCAAAAGGTTCACTGAATTTCAGATATGTTTAACAAGCTGAGGGGAAATACCCTCAGCAGTAGGGAATGTTTAAAGGGAACTAATACATTGGCTTCCATCACTTTTATTTTTCCCCCCTACCTGGTAATAACCGGGCAGTACTGGGTCAGATTTTGGTTTTGGTTGGGCTTTGAGAGAATTGTAATGTGCTGCAGTTTAACCTGTAGGTAATGGAGAACTAAGTTTACTGGGATTTTCTGTTGATTGAACAAGTCCTCTTGACGGCATGTCTGAGACAAGCTGGTGAATAAAGTGGAAGAGAGGTTTGAACTCTCTCTGCCTCCTCTCCAGAAGGGGGTAAAACAGTTGCCTGCTGGCAGCTTTGTGTTTCAGCTGAGAATAACAGCTGGAGTGATTTTAGTGAAATCATTTGTCTTTGTAGCAGGAGTGCACAGGGACCGATGACCTCAGACCGTAGCGAGATGTCTGATGGGATGACTGTGGTCCCATTTCCTTGGGTATGGGCAGGCTGCAGCCACCTGCCAGGGCAGAAACTTGAATAAGAGGTTCAAGCATAAACAGCGGAAACGCTTCAATTTTTATCATCTCAACAAGCAACAAAAAAAAATTAGGTATCAAAAGTGAAGTTAAAGATTGATGTCTCTTTTTTTTTCTGGCAGGCCTATAGTTCTGTGATATACTAGCACTTGCCTGTTAGTAGAAATCTTCGGGGTCTCTTATTTCCTGTTTCATAAAGTAATGTGCCAATACTTACGTGACTGGGCTAAATTTCTGGAGGGTGTCTTGCTTTTGGTGGTGTTTTCAGGAGCAGAACATAAATGCTTCATTGGGTGCAAGTATGTGGTAATCCAAGAGCTCTAGGCTGAATTAGAAGCTGCCTAAATGTGAGGTGTAGAGTGGGGTCTTAAACCCTGTGCCCTCTGGGAGCTTGGGTATTTGAATTAAATTTTCTTCCTGAGTAGGGTCTGAGCCTCTTAACTTTTTAAAAAAAAAAAAAAAAAAAAATACTGCTTATACCTCTAGTGGCTTTTCATAAAGAAGCCAACAGCTAGACTACTCGGAAAGCTTACACTTTTGATCATGATCTTTCAACTGTTTCGTGCACCCAGGGTTAGCTCGCTGTCTCCCTATACAGCAACAAATGCAGGAATCACAGGATCAGTGAGCAAGACATTTTTGTCTGCAGTTGAGGGGGGAAAAAAAAAAAAAAGCCCAAAACCAAAAAAACCCACCACCAACTGTTTTAAAAGAAGGAAAAAAACCCCCCAAACCTGGGCATCTAATTTGTTGTTGTTTTCACAGGTCCTATAGGCATAGGACCTGAATTTTCAGTTTGCAGCAACTGCATTTGTCCTAAGAGGCCGCGTGTGTAAATAGATTAGCTGAAGTGACTAATATAGGAGAAAACAAGAAAGGCAACTCTTGGATTTGGACAATCATACATTTCATTTTCTGAACAGGTTGAAATTCATGAATACAGTAAAAGTCAGAAATAAAGTGGGATTATCTTTTTATTTTCTATACCTGCTTTTCACCTTGGCAATCCTCTTTTCCTCTAACTTCTTTTTAATCATCTTTATGTAATTTCACACACGCACAAAGGCTTCTCTGTATATAGCTTTCTGTTATGCTCCAATGTTCCGAGGTTTGAGACTGTTTCTGAAGTTGTGGGTGTGTAGGAACTCTGAAGGCTTGCTCAGAATAAAAGGACTTGCAATGTCGTTACCAACGCTGCTTTTTTTTTTTGAGTGATATATTTTCTGATCCAAACAAGCTATTTGTGCAGTCTGTGAATCTGATATGTGAATTTAAACTTTAAAACGTTTATCCCTTTCTAAACCTGTGTGACTGCATCATAAAAGGTCTTTCAAATAGCTTGCTTTCAAACATTGCAGCCTGTGTCTATGTATTTTGCATTGTGTATTGCCAGCTGAAGAAGCTTTCTAAACCAGTATGTGCTGTAGCATTACATGTATGATCTGCACAGATGACCATGACCTGTTTATCTGACTGTGTGTATCTATCTAAAGAGTTTTACAGTGAAAGGCTAAAGTATAATATGTGGAGCTCTTTCCATGTAAATGTGTAATAATCTTGTGAGGTACTAACCACTGCCACAATATCACTTCTTAATAAGAATTAAAGAAAAAAAATAATCATTGCTCAAAACCAATTTATCCGGTCTTGAAAATTAGCTGCCAAGTCTTCAAGTCATATGGGGAATTACATTCTTCATACATTTCTCTTCACCTAGGTCATCGTTGGAGCTCATTTCTCAGTTCCATCCCACATATTTTTATCATTCTAGCAGAACGCCCAAGCTGTAATTTTTATCTAAGCTCTCCCTTCCTTTTTTCCCCTCCATCTGACAATTATCACACCTACTGACATGTAATTTTACTGGTTTAATGGTTCTGTTTAAATTCATGATTTCAGTAGACTCCCACTGAAATCATCTTAATCTTGACATCTTAAATGCAGCTTCTGTGGCCACGCTTTTGCTGCTAATCAAGCTGTTGCATGACTTTGGGTGGTGGCAAGTGGCTGCAGTTGTCTAGGGACAGAAAATTCTCCACAGGACCAGGGTAGGGTGCTGGGGACATGCGTGGCTGAGGTCAGATGGCTCTTGTGGCTGGGTATATTTTAAGGCAAACCTGACAATTCTGCTTTGGCCTTAAACTGTGTTTGTGTTGTGTTTCCCAGCTTGGCTTGATGTACCTGCATTAGCTCAGGGCTCCCGGAGATACAGCAGTTATGGGGTCCTACATGGCTGTACAACTCTTGTACCCACACTGGTCCACACTGAAATCCAAGCTGGTGCGGACTCAGAGGTTTTGGTGTCTGAGGTAACTATATTAAATGCAGCACTTCAGCTGTGGCAGTCACACCTTTGTATCACAGCATACTCTGTCACATAAAAACAGCCTCATGGGAGGCAAAGATAGTTTAAAATTATTCATATCTTATATTCTGCCTCAGCAGTTCTGTCTAAGAACCTGTATCTCAAGAAAACACTTTTTTCGTGATCTAATCCTTCTCATTTTGTCACCATCTGTCACCCTCTCTTTCTGCACTCTAAGTTATAGTTACGTGAGTAGATTCATACAGATGTGCATTTTCTCCAAAAAAAAAACCCCAAAAAACCAAACCAAACCAACAACAAAAAAAAAACAAACACCCCCCCCCCAAAAAAAAAAACACCCCAAACAAACAAACAAACAAAAAACCAAAAAAAACAACCAAAAAAACCCCAAAAAAGTTTTGTTCCAGAAATTATGTGGCTGTGTTACTGTGTCAGCTAGCTCTGCTGGGAAGGCCAGAAATTTGCAGTGATGTTGCTTCTGGACTAGGTCTGTCTGGCTCAGGCTGTAGGTGCTGCACCCACCTGTGTAGACACATAAGACAGCGCAGAAGTACAAGTACAGGTTTCCCATGCACCGGTCAGGCAATGGATCTTTAGTCACCAAAGGGCAAAAAACTTCGCCAAGGGATGCAATAGCTTGTCCTTCAGCTTATTATTTGTAGAAAAAGGGTCCGAGTGATGGATTTACACTGGAATAAATCACATGAAACTCTGGTAATGCCAAGTGAATTGTGGAAAATTGGCATGGCATCTTTTTCACAGACTACAGAAGTAAAACGTTATTCTGGTAATCCTGAAATGATACTCGTATATGTTCCTCTTTAATGTTTCCTGGATGGAAAGCTTAGAAAGTGTTGAAGGTAACAATATGTTTGTTGCCAGTTACTTTGGCTGCCAGCTCCAGCTCAGGTTCTCTGAATAGACATAACCAATTAGCAGTATTTCCCATCCTGGTACTGGATGTAAGTGATTTCCAACAGAGAACAACTTAGAGAGGCTCCTGCAGGATCAACCAATTACCAACATCCCATCGGCAAATCTGGTAGCACTACTTCAAGAGCTGTGCTAAGCTGGAAGCCATTCTCACCTGCTATCACATGGCTTTGTTTTACAGGTTTTTACACATTTTAGAGATGCTGGTAACTGCAACTAGGAAAATAATGCTGTGATTGCATTGCTGAAACAGTGTCTTAAATAATGGTCTGTATTGTTAGATTGATCATAGCACGCTGGGAGTCAAGAAAGCAGGGGCTATATCCAGGAAAAAGTTGTGTGGATATTTTTTATGTTTCTATATATGTATATGCACATACATTTTTTTTCTTTCTTTCCATCATGTCTGACCTGTTAAATTCAGACTGATAATAAATGTGCTTTGTGGATACAGTCTTGTAATGCTTACACAAGTAGTGTTTACTCCTTCTACTAATTCTACCCAAGTGGCTGCACTTTCTTGCTTGTTGTTTGCTTGGTATTCTGAAATGATGTTTGCTTTCATTCAGAATAGCTAACTATAAATTATTTGTTGTTCACACTTGCATTTGTTCTTTATTGCAAGTCTTTGTTTTAACAGTGAAAAGGGTCATATTGTGAATAAGGATCAGGCCTGTAATAATGATTTGCTTGTGTGAAAAGACTGTATAAAATCTTATTAAAAGAGCATTACAGTTCAGGAGGGCTTGGACCCAGTAAGGTAATTAATAGAGTTAAAGACAACAGCATCTTTAGATCAGGAAGCAAAGACAAATAGTCTGAAAGACACAGCAATAAAAAGTAGAGATTCAATGGAAACTTACAGCTATTGTTGATCAAGGGTTGAAAGTTTATTTCATGGTATTGCAATAGAACACTTTTTTTCTATTAATATATGAAATATTTTCTGAATTATGCTCAGGCACAGATTTTGCCGGTTTTGTTTTTTTTTTCTTCCATCCTTACTAGGTTGTCCAAATATAGGTTTACTAAATTGGGTAAAAACCTTAAAAATTGGTTCACTGTGTTGGTTTACTCTTTTTGTTTTACTTGGTCAAGTTAATCACTTGGAGAACTCCTTTCAATATGGTAACTACTATCCAGCATAACATTTACCTAAAATGCATTGAAGTTAGAGATGCGTGTGTTGCTTAATTAAATCACTGTGGTCACTGTGTTTTAATAGAAAGTAAAAGGAATATTTGTATCTTCAGAGGCTACTGTTGCCTTTAACTATTCTAGGTGATTAAAATATCCAAGTCAATATTGCTCAATTAATTTTAGTAATAAGCTCAGTGGTCTGGAAGCAGTATCTTTTTATTTATTTATTTACGTCATGCTCATATGTATATAGAATACTTACTGAACCTATAGCAGCTTTTGGCAGTTTGAAAATTATTGTTAATTAACTTCTCTGCTTAAATTCCTGCAAGCTAAACTGTAGTTGATGAGTTATCATGCTAAAACCAATAAATCCTTAAGCTATTTCATAAACATAGTCATTTAACCTAAATTAGATGCTCCATCAATGGAGACAAATCAATTCTTAATGCAGTATTTCTATAGCATTATTTTGTGTTTAGAAATACCTCAGTATTCTTATATATCCATCTGTAATTCTGGGAAGTAGAGAATCAGAAATGGGATGCACATATGGATCTTTACAGAAATGGAGGTGTCCACTGACCTAGCCCTGCAAGTGTAGAACAGGGTCCGGTGTAGTGCCAGTATTTTGCATCTTTTAATATGTTGCAAAATAACTGAAGTACTTACTTCATTGTTCTCACTTCTTAAATCAATGTGTTATTTATATTGAATGTTTTGCTTGAGCTGAGAAGAGAATTTCTCAGTTCGATGTGACTTATTGGAGTTATTTGCAGGGGATTGTAATAATAGCATTGAACATCTTTCCCCAAAAGGATAAGAACAGTACTTACCTGTTGTAGAGTTTAATTGAATGCTTAATTTATTCTTCAGAAAGCAGTCTGTTCTCTCCAGAGGACTACTGGTTGAAGTTTAAAAAGTACTTTTTGCTCTCTGATCTTGGAGAACAAATAGCCGCACCGTGGTTGTTCAGATGGGAACAGCTGTTCCCGTACTTTCAGAGTCTGAACCATGCTGCTTTTCCTAGGAGGAAGAAGAAAAAAAGGAAATCCTGACCGCTTCATGGTATTGACCACTTGGGGATCTCATTCTGAGTAGAGAAAGTTCTGCATTTAGGAAACGAGGACTGAAAGCTGTATTTAATAGCTTTGACAGCATAGTCTTTACGCACAAAAATGCAAAGACAAGAATCTGAAAGCCAGGTTTGGGGAACATGTTTTTGTACAAAGCTGACACTGTATTACCTCCAGACTGACAGTGATCTCAAAGCATGCCTGCTCAAAGTCATTGAGCAGAATGGCGTGTGGGAAGAATTTTGGGTTTTCTCAGAAATCTGTGAATCACTTTCTACCACATTCACCAACTTTGGAGTAACTGAGAATTTCCGCTTTGTGCTACTATTTATAATTTTGTTTTAGAGAGAGCAAACTAAATTTTAATAGTGGTGGGTTTTTTCGTAATTTTAGAAGTGACATAGAAATAGTTCATTTTCTTCAGCTGTTTCTATTGAGCTAGTATAAAACTGTGCAGCTCAAAATCCAAAAAGGACTTGAACCTGAGGACTGAAACTTTATTTGATGGGGTCTAAGGAGAATGATTCTACTTGCATAGGCAGAGCTGATAACCATTTCATAAACTTGGAATATTTGAGTCGCAGGTAAATATACTTCTCTCTCTCTCATTGGTCAGATGAGTGTACTAAAATGTGATTTGAAGATGACTCCGTTAGCAGTATACTCCAGCTGGAGAAAGTATTGTATGTCTGACAACATAGTGAATGATGACAAAACTGATTTTAGGAGTTTTCAGCAAAATACAAAACCTGACACACTTTCCTTCACTGTCCTTCAGATTCTTTCATTCTTTGCAAACTTTCTTGTGTGAGATGCAAGGGACAAAAGGCTTATCACTGTAATAAATTATTTTTTTTGCTGACCAACTGTTGTGGAGGTCTTTTCACTTGGGACTATTGTGTCAGTCATCAGTTGGCCAAGTTCCTAAGTTCTGCCGGTTCCACCGGAGCTTGCTATATTGGAGCTGATTGCCTGCACTGCATTACGACATGGTTGCTACAACACTTAGTAATGTGAAAACTAACTGGAGTTTGGGGGTGTGTGATTAGGCTGCAGAAGACTACTTGTGTGTTTCTCATGAAGAGTTGGTCTCTGTGCCAAGACTGCTAAAAGTGTAAGTGAGAGGGTGAGGGGCAAGGTAGAAGAAAACAGAACAGCAGAGATGTAAACTAATGTGCCAGATACTGATGGAAAATGTGTGATAACCCATTAAATAAAGGTATAAGAATTATTCCAATCTTTGTGTACTGTTATCAGCTAGCTAGGTACTTTTAGACAATAGGTATTATTAAATAGAATTAGGTATATTTTACTTAAAAGAAATTCATCCTACCTGAAAGACTTACAATTTTGCTTGCTAATCTATTTCAAAGTGCTGATATAAAAAGATATTTCTTGGTGGTTGTTTTCCTAGAGCAGTGTCAGTGGCGCTCCTGCTGCTCATGCCATCCATGCACTTGTGGACCAACGGGCTGTGTTAAACTTCCTGGGGAGCCTCTGTGATCAGAAAACACAGTCTGTTGGGGTCCGATACTCTGCCAGAGATCTCATATCTCTATAAAGTCTGTTCTAGCTGCTGTCCGATGGCCATCCCTTGCGGCAGGGAACGTCTGCCTAGAAGTATGTAATGTGAAAACCTTTTCTCAGATCAGGGATGTGAGATGGAGGCATGCAGTCAAATAATTTTAAGCCAAAAATGGTGATCATTGTACCTGCTTAGACAAAAATCTTCCCTGTAGCTCTTGTCTTATGTATTTTCAGTGCCATTTTTCAGACGATAAGGGATAGAAGCTGTTGTTAATTTTGAGTAAGATGCGAGTTGTTATATAACTCTTTTATTAAGACTGCTGTGGAATAGACATTAGAAGTCTTAAATCATCGTTCAACAACTCCTGGCCCTTCTTCTGGGTGGTAGTCATACGTTCATAAAGTGGACTTTTAAATGCCATTGGAATCTATTGGTGGTATTTTATACCTATGCGAGGATAATCTAAATAGTAGACAAAAGCTGAGAAACAAGGTCCTTGCCATAGTCCAGTAATCCTGCAATGCTCTACTTGTTCCTTCGCTGCTGTTGCCCCGTGTCCACGGTGGGAGTTCCTTACCCAGTTTCCCTGAAGTTTGAGTTGTCCACAGATATGTCTGGAGTGACTTTGGGATCTGGCTGCAGGAGCGGAGTGTTTCTTTCTGTGATTTTGTAGTCAGCATAAGTGTGCAGGGGTCTCACAGGGAAACTTCCAACTATGTTTAGTTTACTAAAGAAAGGATCTAACCACCTTTTATCTTTGACAGCAATATGAAGGAAACTTCTGGCATTATAAATGTTTACTAATATCTTTTTACGTGATGTCTCCCATCATTTTAATTTGTTTTGCATGTTGCTGTACAAAATAATTCCGAAATGAAATCTGGAAAAGCAATCATATATGCCAGGTTATTATTTAAATCAGATGATGTTAATGTCTTTAATTTTTATATTTTGATAATAAAATTAAATAACTTTGCATAGGAAGTGAATTGAAAGTTCCAATAAGAATTCTTATTTCTGTGGGGACTGGAAATTACTGTGAAGCTCTCTGAATATTTTAAACAACCTCTCTTCAGAGACAAAGTTCAGGAATTAAAGAACCAAATTCACCTATCTTCTGTAAGTATTGCCTTAATGTTTTTTATCATTTGCAAACATAAAATTCAGTTATAGTAATAGTAAATTTTTGATGGCTCTAACGGTTAGGATAACTTGTCGCTTGCTAAACATGTAAATAATGGAAAACTCAGTGACAGAAGTTTCTGTAACCCAGGGGACTGCGCTGTACAGCAAAGATAAAAGGGCTTAGAAAAATTGATCTCTTTGATTTGTCATGGAAAGGTATACCATATGCTAAGGAATTTGAAATGTCTGATCTTGTCTTTTATTTATAGGGTGTGCAGAATTGAGTGGAGGTTGTCAAATTATTTGAGATGAACTTACCTAAATTTAATTCCTTCTTCTTGTAAAATACTTTGGACAACTTGATTGCTTTTAAAATGGATTTTTTTTTTTAAATTTTTATTTATTACTAGCAATTGTTCAACATAGACTTTTCAAAGCAATCTAGAGGAACTGGGTGCCAAAATTCCCATTTAACTCAAGTGAGATTTGAGCATCTTACTACTTTAGTATCCTTTAAAAGGTCCAACCTTTGTGTACGTTTTTGGGAATCGTGGGTTAGCATCTGCTTAGTTTAAGAGTGTTTTTTGTTCACACTGGTTATTTTGGTAAGGCATGATACATTAATAATAATAAGAGAACAATTATTTATTTTAAATTTTGAAAGAAGAAAATGCAAGATCTTGCCTAAGAGGTTGTACACAGCGCCAGGCCTTTTCTTGGAGTTAAATGGGTCAAAGGAAATTGACATATTTTAAAAATTTGGTAAACTAATCTGATTTCTTTCTTCTGATTTCTCTCCAAGAAAAGTCCTCTCCAGGCTGAGGATTTTGAACGATGCAGAATTTTAAGTGGATCCTTTTGGCCATGAATGGCTTATATCTACTAACTGTGGTGCCAGCAAGTAAAAAAAATGTTCTCCAATTTCTACTTGTTCCCCGTTGAACTTATGACTCTCTCTTTCTGAGATGCTGAGGAAGTTGAAAATGACCTGGAGCTATCTAATTGTACTGGGGTTTAGGGTTTGGAAGTAAAGATTTTCTTACTTAAAAATCATCATGTTTATAAAGCGTGTGCATATGTATGTATTCCCTGGTTCTTGCTTATGTCTTGTGGTGGTGTGTATGGATGTTTCCAGCCTTCAAATAGTAAAGCATTTATAACTGTTTTCTAACCATGTTGAGTTTATTCATCTGCTGCTGCTATAATCGCCTGCATGATGCAACGTCTATCAGACTTCATAGCCCTTTCGCCACCTGCACTTAGCCACTGCTCTCTGCTTGTGGTGTGCCAAATGCCTTGTCATGCTGCTGCATCAGGGTAAAGAACATGTGGGGCAGCGACGTCTTACCCAGAATCTACAAGTGAAGGTAAAGGATCCTTATATACGATATTTGATAATAAAAGTTGCAACTTCTCTAATCCAAGCAGTAGATGGCTGAATTTTCAATGTGTGCGTGTTTTGAACTA
Source organism: Burhinus oedicnemus (assembly GCA_008921705.1). Lineage (NCBI taxonomy): Eukaryota > Metazoa > Chordata > Aves > Charadriiformes > Burhinidae > Burhinus > Burhinus oedicnemus. Next base: position 2,942,075 of record VFFE01009051.1, on the reverse strand, counting down.
ATTTTTGACTTGCATGCAGTATATTCCTATATAGAATACTCATGATTCTGGTTCTGTATGTAGCAGATATTCATGCAGGAGTTATATGTGGGCAGAAAATTTGTTACATATGAATGAAAGATTATGTGATAAATTAGTACAAAAAGAAGTGAATTTGTTACGCGTAATTGGCTTTTTTCTCCAGCATTCTTTTAGTCAAATTTCTAATAATTAAAAATCAAAATGCACGTTAATAGCTTCTGCTTAATACTTCAGTTTTGTGTATATGATGGTTTCATTGGGAATAACAAGAAGGACTTTAAAGATTTCTTTGTACTCTCCATCTCTTTTATTTACTTAGTCTTTTTTCTTCTCAAGAAGGAGACAGCAAGGAAAGTTTGCTTGAATAAGGCATGTAGGAAAGCTCTAGAACACCAACCATAATCTTTTGTGTGTTCCCCAGACACTGTTATCTGCACTCTGAAGCAGGGCACTGCAGGTCAGTACGTTCATCCAAAGTGGAAACAATTTCCTAGAAAACCTAGTTTGTACAGCAGCTTCCGTAACTTTTACATGTTGTTAGATATGGTTTTTAAAAGAAACATCAATGATCCAAATATCTTTCTCTTAAATTTATTTAGTATTTTGTATTGTTCTTGAATGACTGAAATTATTTTACTAGGTATATAACTGGTCTGGAAGGTGGATACATAAGGCATGGAATAGTGGCTCTGATAGTCAGAATGAGACGACACCCCTTACTATCTTTGTCACAGACTGCAGTGTTAACTCCTGAATATTTTGCAGTTAAAAACTTTTGGTTTTGTTATGTCAATACTTTCACATGGCCTGTCTCAAGGAGGACGATTAAAAGCAGTTATACGCCATCCATGAACCAGCTGCTTAAGCCTACTTGCAGTATAGGAGCGTTCAAGGAAGAGTTCAAGTTCAGTTTCTCTGATTTGATCAATGATGATTTAAAGCCAAACTTGCAGTGTCTGAGATACTTTAAATGATTTTGCACTTATTGTGGGTCTGAAGGGAATAGTTAGGTTGCTTAACCCATAGGTTTCTTTAGGATTCTCATTTGCTTTTGTCAAAAGAACCGTATGACAGATTTAAAGAAGTCATTGGGAAGCTTTTTTGTCAACTGAATTGCATGTTCTGCTGGTGTTCGCTGGAATAACAGAATATAAACAGAAAAATGGCCATGGGGTCCTGAAGTGAAGTATATGTGGCTGTACACTATAAATACATGCTACAACTGAATTGCAGACTAGTTCTTTTAGGATTCATAAATTTTTTTTATTATACTTTTTTTTTTTTGTTACTCTGAGTCTGTAAGTGATAGTGGCTTGTGACACAGATGTGTGTCCTGGTAGGGAGACACACGCTTCCTGTTGCACAGCTCTTTGTTGAGACCAGAGTCTCTGCTGCTGGGTTCCGTGGAGTCCAGCTCTCGGCTTCCTCTTCCACCCTTGGCATTTCCCCTTGCTGAGAATTATGAAAAGTGTTCTTGGGGAAGAGCTTTAGGGTGATATGAATTGTTTCTGCTTTTAGGACTTCAGGCATACTAATTTAAGATGTTCTTGCAGGAACATCTTCATTAAGTAAGTAATTTTAGTAAAGAAGAAGCTATGAATGCATGTAAGGACACTAAAATGTAAAAAATTTTATTGTGGAGCTCAACATTTAGGAGGTGGACCAGAAAGATAAGTGTGGTATTGCACACTGTTAAAGGCAATGTGTTAGAATTACACCTTCAATTTGGGCTAATGAAGATAAATACTGTCAATGAATTAAAGTGTTTGATGATTGCTTTTATAGAAAAGTACCAAGTAATTTAAATGTGATCTAAAAATCATATCAAATGGAGGCAAGTGTGCTAAAATAAAAAATACAGCTGAGAGAAGAAATCAGTCATGTTCAGCATTTGCAGGCACACACAGTAGAAAATATTCCCAGAGAATTTACCATCCTACTGTGCAGGAAATATGTGGGAATGAAGGGTACAGTTGTTACTCAATTGCATAGCCTCATTAAAGGTGGATATACACAATTCCTGTGCTGATCATCACTGTTAATATAAAAGTCTATTCAGGTGCTTAGCTGCTGATCTGTTTGCTCCTTTGCAGTTGAGGTAGAAGCTATCTCTGAAAGTCCTATACAAATTCTCAAACTTGCTAATTTGCACAGATGCTAGTGACATCTCTCCTTTTTCTTCACTTATCGTTAACCTCAGAAACACCTTCTTGTTTCCCTGGGAATTTCCAGCTACTTTTTTCCCCTCATACACTCTCCGTTATTATACATCTGGTTATTTCCAGTTCTTGCATTTAGCATCCTCGCTATTTTCGTAATGCCCTTTTGTGAGTGCCATAAAATAACAATATTTTTTTTTGTGCCAGTATAGCTGTCAATAAAATGTTGCTCTGTTGAGTGAGCTGCATGTTTTTCTTCCTTTAACCCTCTTTTAATTTTATTTTTTCATTTGCTATTTAATTTTCCTAACCATATTGTTATCCTCTACCACAGAGCAATGGAGCTTCTTCCTTTGATTTCATTAATGTGCCTCTTCCTTCAGGCTTCTCCTTTATATTCTTTTGTTGTCAGAATATCTGTTTTCTGTGATTTATCTTCCTGGGCTTAACACTTAAAGCAGTCAATGGATGGGTTGGTCGAGGAGCTAGTGTGCATTGCAAGTAATGATAAAACATGTTCTGCCAACCATATGGCAAATCGCAGCGCAGGTCTGAACACAGGCACTCTCCCACTGTGAAGACTATTAGTTAGTTTAATAACAAAGATGTTTACATTAATTCATTCCAAATTACAGGATGGGAATACGGAGATGACTGAAGAAAGTTAATAGAAAGTAAATTGGCACATGTATCTCACATCTCTCTCTTGCCTTCCTGGGTTTCAATATTTAGTAAGTGTCCAATTTCTTAAGCAGGAATAAAAATTGGAAACAATAGCCAAAGTTAGTTATTTTCCAAGAAATAGGAATATCTTCTCTGACTAAAGAATAATAATTGGCTGTTGTATCTTAACAGTGTGGCCCAGAGCAATTTTATAACCTTCTAAGTGCTTGCAAAAAACCCCCACCCCAAAACAAAAAACACCACAAAAAACCAATGACACTTTATTGCTTTCAACAAATGCACTTACTGCATTTCTTAATTCATTTTAGTGAGCTGTCAATAAATTTTAGTCCATTAGATGCAAGATTTAATTAGCTAGGATCATGATTTACGTGATTTCTGACTTGCTTGCTATTTACAATTTCTAGTAAATGTTGCCCTTGGCAAAATAAACATACTTAATTTATAGCCAGTGGTGAGCAATTATTTTTCATTTTGGTGACACTAAATGTCACTAAAATGCTGTCTGTTTTAAGGTTACAAATGCACTGTTCTATTGCCGGAGCCTGCAAATGTGTTACAGTAATATGGAGTCTGGGATCCTGAAGTATCAAGGACACACTGTAAAGCCAAAGTGATTTATCTTAAGGAACTGACGGGGTCATCTTGCCAAGCATGACACTTGTGTTGGGCTCAGCGCCGGGAATGAGGAACCTATTTTCATTTCCAGGTTCTCCAAGACTGCAGTTCACGAGTGGTTTTGAGGTGCCTTGGCTGATGGATGGTTATCCTCCTCTCTTGTTTAAGGGGCTGTAATCTTTTCTTTGAGCCAAAACGGACAAGAACTCTATATTTGCAAGGACTTTGCTGGAGGAAAATAAGGAACTGAGGGAAAAGGGATAAAGGCAGTTACTGAGTTTTAGAAAAGAAGGCAAGGGAGCATACGTTTGCTCTCAGTTTTTTAAACATTATCACTTGACCACCCTCCCTGCCCAGCTCTTTTCAACCCAGAGTATCTCCAATCAGGATCTCTTTCTGGTTCCTTTCCAGTCTGTGCGCTGGATGCAGGGATGACTCTGCCTGCACTTCCCCTGCTTTGAGAAATCCTGTTCTGCTCGCAGGCTACCAACTGCGCTTCTGGACCCAAGTCAGGAGCTCAAGCACCGACTTGTGCTCTGCAGAGCGTTCACGGACCACACAGGTTTCTGCCAGGTCCAGCGTTCCCCTGTTATTCTCCCTTGCGTGAGATAAGTGTGTCGATACCCATCTAGAGCGACACTGATCTTTCAGTGAGATGCGCACAAAGTGGAGCTGGGCAAAGCCTGGTGGTGTCGAAGGGGAGCTGAATGTAGCTGCAGAAGTTTGATGTTGTGTACATCTTCACAGGTTTGACATCCACCTGTGGTTTGCCAAACTGTCATGTGTACTGGTACAGCGCTCCCTGAGCAAACTGAATGGTTTTGGTCTCAGGTGACATTCTGGGAAGAACATCTATCAGTTAAGGCAGCAGTGAAAGTATGCTTTTATAGGTCTCTCTAAGTAAAGGTGCACGGTCTGTGGTTTTCTTCTATCTTTTAATTAAAAAAAAAAAAGGTATTATTCTGAATGGCTTCAGGTCTACTAGCAGTGCAAATAAAATTCTGTGCTAAATTTAATGTGGGGTTAAAACTTGCAGCAAATGAAAACTTGAGATTTTAATTTGTTTTTAAGAAAATAATTTTTTCATGAGCTTGGTAAAGCTTTCAATGTTTTATTCCTGGAGAGGCCCAATCACTGAACTTTCTAATAGTACCATCTGTGAAGTATGTTGAAGTACTGATAAACTTCTGTTCAAGCAGTGCAGTTAGTCAAATCAAGGCAAGAGTTTGAGAAGCAGTCTTCTACTGAGAGGTGTGAAGAATCCTCCCTGTTCGTTCTCAGCCACTTTGAGTCCAGAGCTATATGTTACACATTTGATGCTTTGGATAGTCATTGAATTATTACTGCTAGCAGGAAAATGTCCCGATTAATGTATATAATGTATAGTGTATCATGCTTATTAAAATGGAGGAAATAGTGTTAACGAAAGTAAGTTTCTGAAAGCATAGTACATACAAAATGATAGAGATGGGATAAAAAGTCTTTATGATAACCCGAAGCCCAGTTCTTTCTTTTTTTTTTTTTTTTAAATACTGTTGTCACTGAGCACCTGTTTTACTAAATCCTAGTCCAGTCCTGAACCTGTGCAGGTCCAGGTTAGCTGGGGGAGATTGTCAAAGCACGTGGTGATTTGCTCTTAGTGCTCCAAGATGGAGGGAAAGGGGATGGATGGAATAGTGGAAAATGCAGATGTCATTTTTTTTTTTTCCATGTTGAACTTCCAAAAAGTCTTTCCTTGTTTGTAGAACCAGTGGACACTTGTCCTTGGGGACTGCTTCCCAAAAACCTTCCATGGGGCTCAAAAGTGTCCACCGCAGGAGGGAGCAGTGTGTGCCGAGAGGACAGACAGAACAGTCCCTACTGCTGGGCAGGTTTTGAGGGGTCCACTTTCTTCAAATCTCTGAAGTCTCTAGCAGGTGAAGTTTCAGAGGAATGGATAGGAGGTTAAATATTGGAGGCAAAAATTAAATATTTATCTGTAAGGTAAATATGAATACAGATCTGTAAATACAGTAGCTTCACAAGATAAAATCAATGTCACTGCAAAGAAAGAACCAGACTTAGAAAAGACTGTAGAAAATTGTGAAAGAAGAAATACGAAGGATTTTGAGGATTACTCAGAAGGAGTGTGTCCTAAATATTAAGGCAAGACTCATGCCTTTCTACAATAGAAAATAACTGCAGGGCTTATAGGTAGAGGAGGGCATAGAGTTCTTTATCTTTACCACTCTTCTTATTCTCAGTTCAGGTAAACGTGGTAACGCAATTTGGAGACTGCATCATTTTGAGGGGCAAGAAGAGTCTTAAAAAAGAAAAATATTATATTATATGTATATAATGTGTTTATATATCGAATAAAAATATATAAAGTTACAGTAGGATGTTGGTACAGACAGGCTTCTAACAAAAAATTCTAAGAAAACAATTAACATAAGATTTCTGGGAAGACAGCTTAATTACTTCATAAGAGGTAACAGATAATTTTGCATAATTTTTATTATACATTATATGCTGCAAAGAAATATAAAACCCAAAGCAGTGATTAAAATTACACTATCTTAAGTATCTGTCCACTCATTTAGAAATATGAGAAAAAATTTCTTACTTCCATCACAAAGTACTACGTGGATGCTTGTGAAATGATTTTAAGAGATATAAGGTAGCAGGCCTAGGTATCCCTGTATCTTCATTTTACAGGATTCTGAAAGAAATTTGAACTACTGTGTTGATAGATTTGTTATGATCATTCAAGGAGGAGGCCTCCTCTTTTGGAGGGAGGTAAGGATTTTTGTAATAGCCAAAATGAAGAGAGCTTTACTAACTGCTTACAACATAGGTCTGTTTCATGAATAAATGCTGGTTGAGGGATATTTGTCACCATGCTAGCAATCAATGGGGAAGTACTTTAGTTAAATACATGCACCTAGATCAGTTGGGAATTATTGTAGACTATTTGCAAATACAATGAGAACCCTGGACCTGCTATATAAAAGACATAAAACAGTTATTTTCCTTAATGCAGAGCAGGTCTTTAATTTGGACAGAATGTGAATATACATGCAGTGTATTAGGCAAGCACAAGCTTTAGAAATACATTTGACAAGAACTAATAAAAAGTACAAACGTGGAACTTGGGAGGAAAAAGGTTTTTTTCCTTAAAATATGTGCAAATTTATTGTTAAAAGGTATGGTTAGGAAAAATGAGCAATGGAAGGCCTAAAAACAGAGTTGAGAAAGAAACTGGAACAATAAAGAGAGATGGAAATTGATATATTAGTGTTGATACAAAACTTCCTGCAAACTACATTATTGGTGATGCCAGTTTCCGGCAAGATGTGAACACATACCATCGCATATCTTCTCTATGGGTTAAATGTGTTTGAAGACCTATAAGAAGCCTGTAAGAAATGAATCATAATAGCAACTCTTGAGCTGAATGACAGTAACACATTAAACTTGTGGTTTTGTCTATTGGAATGTTTTAAAAGTACTCCTCTCTATGTTGTGTTGCATTACTCAAATTTGTAAAGTAACATCACTCTTCTATTCAGTAGCACAGATTCTCTTTATGCATTTAGTGAAAATGAAAGTTTACCAGTTCCTAGCCATGTTTCTTGTTTATAATTTTGATTGACACTGTTCTCAGATTCTTTTTCTATTTTACTACAATTTTAGCAACTGAGACATTTTTTTTTTTTGTCCGTCAGAAGCATTCATTCCTGTTGTTATTACTTATGACTTCTGCCACCTAATTCTAATATGTTCCACATATGCTTGGTTATATTGAGTTTCAGATGGTCAGATACAGTTTGAAAAGGAAGAGGCACAACCCTCACTCCTCCTGTCATTAGGGGTGTACCTGTTTTTTTGGTAAGGTAATGATTTTAAGTCAGTCCGTGCTCTAGAATACCTTTGTTGCATCATGATTGACAAAGGCTGGAAAACGAGCCACGTCTTAGATCCTGAATTGTCAAAGTTCTTTTACAGCACTAACTAACTTGTGATACTTTTGTGAGAAAATCAAGTAAATGTCATCAAAATTTTAAAGGTAAGGATATTAGGTGGACTGATAATGTGCAGAGGTGGAGTGTCCGATGGGATTAGCTTCCATTTCCTAGTCCAGTAGACCATAACTCATCTAATCAGCTTGCTTTGTATTTTCCTTTTCAGTCTAGGAGAGCAGATGGTTTCTTTAACTGGAGTGTGTCATTGCAGTCAAAAGAGTTGGAATATCTAGCCCTTTTACGCCTATGAGGGACATGTGCATGTTTCTGTGTGCTTTTACAGACAGCAGACAGGAATAGACAGCATTAAACTGGGGTCTCAGGTGTTCCCTGCCCGCCTACTGCACTGTGAGCTTGTACACAAAAACACATGAACTCTCTTCAAAATCGAAAGACAATACACCACAGAAAGTTGGCATCCTTCTAGTGAAGAAGGATCCCATAGAGAAATTAAAATGTAAAGTGTATCTCAAGAATATTTTCAGACCTTTTTTATTGGAGGATGGATGAGCTGAGGCAGATGTCAAGAGAAGTGTATTTTACACCTCAAAAGCTGTCACAGCAGAAGTGCTAGCCTGTGGTTCGGTGATGGAATATGAAGATAGCAGATGGTGTCAGAACACAGATATCTGTCAGAACAGGGCTGGAGGAGCAGAAAGCTTCAAATAAGTAACAGTTCTGACTGTGTAGGTTTTAGAAGAGAACCAGGGAAAGGCAAAATCAATATGTCACACTGCAGACAGTCAGTGAAAAATGCACAGTGAGTTTAACATCATCCTAACAGATCAGTCGGCAAACACCCAGGTTAGCATACTGCTTGCAAGCCAAAGAAAAGGGCCAGTTGAAAAACCATCTAAAAAGGAACTTCAGCAGATTTGTCCCTCTACTTGCGAGTATAGGTGCTACTGCCACGGGGATGCTGAAACCAAATCAGGATAGAAATGGAAGGTTTCCTTCTGTCATGTCCAGCTCATTCCTTTCTGCATAAAAGATGCACACCCCATCCCCCCACCCCCCCGACCTTATGGTTCTTCACATTGCTTTGTGCTTCTGAGTGAGCCTCTGGAATATATAGAGACAAAGACGAGAGAAATTCCTAATTCATAGGCAATAAATCCCGTGTTAGAGACCCTAAAAATTTGTGCGTTGCGATGTTTTACCTCTGTCTTAGATGCTATGCAATGTTGGTGGGCCTTCCAGTTGCCATTTGAAATTTTCTGAAAAGCATCTGTAAGAAACTTATATATAATTTTTATGAATGAAACATACAAACATGTATCCAAAAGCTAAAAGAGATGAATTATTAGTCAGTGCAAGGTAAAGATTAAAAAAAATAATACCACCCAAGATGCTGTTCTCAGATAAGTATCCCCAGAAAGGCAAAGAGTTGCTTTCTGCTTACGTTCTCTGCTTGTTCCAATGGGAATATCTAGTCTTGACCTTGTGGAAGACTTGCTAAGTTATCCCGTGATATTAATAATTTATTCCCCCCCCATTTATATCAATCTTTGATCCTTCCATAGAGTTTTCAGAGGAAACTGTGTATAAAAAGACAATAAAACTAACAATAATGCATTTTTTTAACCTTTAAGCATAAAGTAACGTAAAGGTCAATGTATTTGTCAATGTAATACTTAAATATAAAGACAGTAATTTAGTTTGCCAACTCCTACAGGTTATAGCTCTTTATTATGCTAATAAGACTTGATAACTAATGTCTATTATAAGTGCCATAAATTAAAAATGGATTGTGCTGAAAAATATGACAAGGTTATTTTAAAACTCAGCATTTAACTTTTTTGTTATGTCTTCTATTTTTGATTATGTATAGGCAAGAAAAACTACTGTAAATCTTCTTTAATTGTTTTGTATATTTCTTTTAAAACCTTCAACAAAGTGCTGTTTAATTAATTTATGAAAAGGAATTGGTAGTTAAAATATTTCAAAAGAGGTATTTGTACTTCCATTGCAGTAGCATAGTTTTTTTTCTAATTCTGTGATCTTGAATTATTGGATGGCACTATTAATATTTAATGTGGATGCAGGGACAATTTTTACTTTGGGATAGTAGAGAACATTATGGCAAAGTCTTGGAGTCTTAATTCCCTCCTGTACTATGTGTGGTGCGCACCTTTACAGGCAGCAAGCCTGGCACCGCAGCATCCTGGAGCAGAAGTACACACCAGAACACAAAGGGACGGAGGTGTCCACCAGCTAAAAAGTGTTAGAGCTGCCACTAAGTGGATGCAATTTCAATTAGTTGTTCAGATTCAGTAGTAAATTAATAAGTAGGGAAATTCTCATCTCTACAGCTATGTGGAAATACATAAACCAAAAATTGGAAATAAATGGCCTTTTAAGTATGGAGTAGCTTTATGTCAGCAAACGATTCGACTGCAGTTTGAAAAAAGCATTTCAGACCAAGAAAACAACCTTCTTTTGCCAGTCAGATCTCCCAGCCAGAACTCCTGTTAAAATAAAAAGTAGTTCTTGTTAAGTCACTTTTCATTAGGAACCACAAATAACTTGACCATGGAGGAGCTCAGTGTCCTGCATCACCTGGGTCTCAGGCCAGTGCTCAGACCTCTGGAGGTGCCGTGACGGATGGAAGGTTCTCCCTCAGGACTGCTACCCCTGCTGCCAGTTTGTGCATCTAGCCATAAGGTGCACAGCAAATCTGCCTTGGCACAATTCCTGGGAAAATAATATCCCAGACATGAAAGAGGGGCCAGCTGACAGTTTTGCCAACTCTTCTGTTTTATCTTGGGTTTTTATGAATTTTCTTACTGCCTTTTGTGAAAGCTTCAGCTAGTTGTTTGGTTGCTTGTGTTTTGTGGTGCGGTTTTTTTTGTTTGTTTGTTTTTTCTCCTTACCTAAGAATCTCTTTTCCTTTAATAAATAGATAGGTTTTCATATTTATGAGAAAAGTGTGGTGACACAAACACTTGGAAAATCCACTTTCAGAAGACAAGAATTAGTTGCTTTATTAATGTTATGACTTGGGAGTCTGACATGGTTTTTAGGCATTTTTGCTGGAAATATTTTGTGTGCCTTAAGGAAAAAGGAATAAGGAAGCAGGAGAAGGTGGCTGAGCAGAGCTGTATTACATCTGGTTCTCCACTGTTGTCTTTCACAGCAGTGACAATATATCTCTGGTTCGTATCTAGCAGCTATGAATAACGGAACAGTAACCAGCTCCCTGTGGCCACCTCTCCCTGCTACTTTTGAGTTTGCTTGGATGTAGTGACAAATCAGAGCTATAGGGTTCAATTTCAAAGAAGTATGAGCTGAGAAATTCACTGGCAGCTTGTTGGAAGGAAAGAGTTGATGTTGAACCCGAGAAGTGTGGAGCCAAGGTATAACAGTTTAAGGCCAAGACTGGCTGCTTGATCTGACTTAGTGACAGGAAAAGGTCCAGCAGTGACATGAGGTCCAGTTAGGAAAGATCTCTGCGTTGGATAGTCTTCCTTAGGAAGCTGATCGGTTTGGTTATGTGTGTACTGCGGAGGGGTTTAACGTTATTGTCGTATTTCTGTGTGGATTTTATTTACAAATTAGGCTTCTAAAGGTAAAAAGGTGAAGTAGGCAGAGCACTTCTAGGACTTTTTAAAGTGGTTTGCCAGCATTGTGTACTACACTTAGGTTTAGTACCTTACAATTATATCGAGAGAGAGAAATGCTATGTCTGCATAAAGTACTCCTACAGTGCTCGTCTGCTGGAATGATAAAAGTTACAGGAAGCAGAAACTAAGTGACTACAGTGCTGTCTTGTATATACCTTTCTCTTTTAATTTAAATTCCATTTAAACTCACTGTAAGAATTTTATAGGGGTAGGAAAAAATAATTCTTGGTCGAATATGATCATTTCTGATATGTTGTTATTCCTGATCTGCTGTTCTCAAAAGGGTTATGTTTTTCCAGTACATCCGTTTCGCTGACGTTAGATTGTCCTTTGACTCAGTGTCAAATGAAACCATCTTTAAACTATGCCATGCTGCCCATGCCTACGGTCTGTGTTGGAGGAAAATCCTCTTTTGTGATTTCAGTAAATGCAAGTGTAACTATTCAGTCTGATTTGTATTTTCAAACTTCCCTTCAAAATCATTATTCCTAACTGATGCTGCTCTTGTATGATTATTCAACAGCTTTAAAATATCTAATCAGAGTCAAAAAATGCAGTGGTTTGTTAGATACGTACTGCATGTATTGAGAGAGAGATCTGTTTTTTATTTAACAGAGATTAAATAAGAGTAACTCTCTGTGCAAGGGTGAGAGAAATTGAAAACATTGTATTTATTTATACCAAAGTTGTCATCCAGGCTGGCAAACTTAATCATCAGGAGAGCTTGATAAGTGAAAACTTGAAAGATAAACATGGAAAAGACTTCACAGTTCTACAGAAAAATTCCTTGAGAAGGAGGATTAGGACATCCCACTCTTTTTGTACAGTTTTGTGGTTTTGTTAAGGATCTTGAAAAGATGGTGAACAGTTTGGTGACCTATAGCTAAGGTGCAGAAAGTTTGCACAGTACAGAGTGGTTTGAGTACTTTAAATAGTAGACAGTAATTCAGTACTGGCAAAGTTAACATAATGAAACCTTCACTGTGTATACCATGATGTATGCTGTTACTGCTTAATATAAGTGTTGGTGAAATGACTGGAGGCAATGTGAAGAATGTCTACCAAAGCATAGATCATGTGGAATTCAATGCAGGGACTTCAGCAAGCTTGAGAACTCACAGAATGGTTAGAGTTGGAAGGTCCCTTCCAACCTAAACCATTCTATGATTCTATGACCTTAAAGATCATCTAGTTCCAACCCCCCCCGCCATGGGCAGGGACAGTTTCCGCTAGACCAGGTTGCTCAAAGCCCCATCCAACCTGGTGTGGAACACTTCCAGGGATGGGGCACCCACAACTTCTCTAGGAAACCTGTTCCAGCACCTCACCACCCTCACAGTAAAGAATTTCTTCCTAATATCTAATCTAAATCTCCACTCTTTCAGTTTAAAACCATTATCCCTCATCTTATCGCTACACTCCCTGATAAAAGAGTCCCTCTTCATCTTTTCTCTAGGTCCCCTTTAGGTACTGGAAGGGGCTATAAGGTCTCCCTGGAGCCTTCTCTTCTCCAGGCTGAACAACCCCAACTCTCTTCAGCCTGCCTTCATAGGAGAGGTGCTCCAGTCCTCTGATCATCTTCGTGGCCTCCTCTGGACTCGCTCCAAAAGGTCCATGTCCTTCTTATGTTGGGGGCCCCAGAGCTGGACATATGACTCCAGGTGGGGGTCTCACCAGAGCAGAGGCCCAGAATCACCTCCCTTGACCTGCTGGCCCTGCTCCTCTTGATGCAACCCAGGATATGGTTGGCTTTCTGGGCTGCAAGTGCACATTGCTGGTTCATGTTGAGATTCTCATCAACCAACATCCCCAAGTCGTCCTCCTCAGGGCTGCTCTCAGTCCATTCTCTGCCTAGCCTGTATTTGTGCTTGGGATTGCCCTGACCCATGTGCAGGATCTTGCACTTGGCCTTGTTGAACTTCATAAGGTTCACATAGGCTCATCTCTCAAGCCTGTCCAGGTCCCTCTGGATGGCATCCCTTCCCTCCAGAGTGTTGACTGCTCCACACAGCTTGGTGTCATTGGCAAACTTGCTGAGGGTGCACTCAATCCTGATGTCCATATCACCAACAAAGATGTTAAATAGTACCGATCCCAGTACTGACCCCCGAGGAACACCGTGTGTCACCTCCACTTGGAGACTGAGCCATTGACTGCTACTCTTTGAATGTGACTATCTAGCCAATTCTTTGTCCACTGAGTAGTTCATCCATCAAATCCATTTCTCTCCAATTTAGAGACCACAATGACGTACAGAACAGTGTCAAATGCCCTGCACAAGTCCAGGTAGATGATGTCAATTGCTCTTTGCTTATTGACCAATGCTGTATTGCCGTTGTAGAAGGCCATCCAAATTGTCAGGCATGATTTGCCCTCCATGAAGCCACGCTGGCTGTCACTGATCATCTCCTTATTTTCCATGTGACTTAGCAGAGTTTCCAGGAGGATCTGCTCCCTGATCTTGCCAGGTATAGTGGTTGAGACTGACCAGCCTGTAGTTCCTGGGGTCTTCCTTCGAGATATTCAAAACTCAACTGGACGTGGCTCTGAACAACCTGGTCTAGGTGACTCTGCTGCAGCAGAGGGATTGGACTAGGTGATCTCAAGAAGTGCCTGCCAACTTCAGCCAGTCTGTGATTCTGTGAATTCCAGTTTTTAATGCTAGTGATTAACGGCGAAATTCAACATCAGAAATTTTAGGCACATCAAAGTTTACTTACCTGAATGTCCCTGCCCAGTACAAATATGCATTTTACTAAAAAACTTGATTTTTTTTATTTTTTTTGTTTGTTTGTTTCACAAAAGAAAAGACCTTAGGCTTTGTTACAGATACTGGTAACATCTTTGCTTACTTGCATCTTTCAGTTATATGCTGCAGAGACATTACAACAGGGACAAAACACTGATACCCAAGAGACCGTCTACTGAATCTTAAGAATTGAAAACCAAATTTAAAAATAAGTCACATACACACATGCTCACACTCTCTCAAACTTGCACAAACCCTAGCCCCTCATAGCAGAAAATACCTTGTCGCCTCTACTTTGAACTGCTTTTTTTTTTTTCCTGAGGAAAATAAAATCACTGCTGTGATCTGCACCTGAAATCTGCAAATCATGCTGACAGACCCTCTCCTAGTCCACTCTTGGTAGGGATACTGTTTAACTGTTTGGGGACAGTCATTTTATTTCCTCTTCCTTTTAATTACCATTCCAGGAGATACTGCCAAGACTATTTTTTTTTTTTTTTTTTATGGTAGCCTGAATCTGTTTGTTTCTAGTCCCTCTGGTTTGCCCCGTTGTCTTGGTGTCTCGTAGCTAAACATGACTTCCTTAATCATACAGCCACTTTATCTACACGTCCTCTAAGTGGTTGCTGCATATTGATATCTTAAGCAGATACAGCTGAAACATAAATATATGTAAATGTTACAACTAAATTAATGACTGGTATTATAATTCAAACACAAGGCTAAGAGTTCTGCTCTTGGCTCTGTCACAAGCTTCTAAAGATGAAACTGTCAGTTGTCTTATCTGAGCTTTATTTATCTCCATATATAAATGAGAAAAGTAAATTACTGTCATCTTATCATTATGGTAAAGCTTTATTCCCTAATGCTTGTTGAGCACCAAGGACCATTATATTTACCACAGAGAAGAAAAAACATACAGCAGTATTTCTATAATTTGCTGGTGAAAAGTAGGATTTGCTGCTGGTAACATTACCTGTAGAATCCTGTGCGGTAATAGTGGCATTAATATTTGTTGGAGGACATAATTCGGTAACGCATTGCCCTCATCAACCCTGGGCAATGTATTTATTTGTATTAAGTGAGCAATTTCAGGCATGATGCCGCAGAAGTTCTAAGATATGTTATTCAACCTGTGTTTCTCCTGACAGAGGAAAACATGCAGCAGGAAAAAGTAGAAGTTCCTTCTGATTAAAAACTTCTTCTGTAGCATTCGCTTACTTTGAGTGAGATGGGGAGATGGGACAGGACAGTGTGGCATGTGCCTTTTCATAATCCTTCTATGAATCTCTCTTAATTAAGGTTTATACTGTTACGATTAGGAAAGAAAAAGGATCATAAAAGTGTGTTTCACCTCTGGGTGCCTGCCTAAATTTAATCTAAACATGGGCGAGGACGTCAGGAGGAGATAAATCTCTTTAAAAAAACACACAAAAAAAAAAAAACCCACCCTGACCCTCCTTCCCACTCCCCCCTCTAACCAAACCCCAAAACCCCAAACAAAACAAAAAGCAGCAATGAAAGCAGCAGACCATCTTTCTGGGGTGCCTAACAATAACCTTTCCTAATCATATTTGATAGAAATTTTATTTCATAGCTTATGTTAATGTATAGAGCCTGGTATATTTGTTTGTTTGCAGATTGTTCAGAAACATTTTAATAGTTTATGAGCACATTTCAGTTCTAAGTAACTTGGCTGAGAACCAGTTGCACAGATACACTTATTGGACACTTTCTGTTTGCCGCCATTCTTTTATGGATACACCAATCCGGGCCTTTTTGCAAAGACAAATCCTAAAGAGAATACAGTAGTTCCCTTCCTTCTTCATATTTTTTCTTCCTGTATTATCTTGTATTTTCAATAAACAGTCTAAATAGAAGTAATTTAGTTTAAAACTAGGGGCATGATTGTTAGCTGATGTAAATATTGTTTAAATTTGCATTGCTCTATAATGGACTTTAATTTGAGCGCACCTTATGATAGAGATGAGAGTTCAGAACGGAGTGTCTTATGTATCTAGTGTAATATGGAAGTGTTTCTGTTAAAGGCAGTGGACTATTTGAGCAGATTGTTGCATGGGGTTCTTCAGTTTTACTTAAAGATAATACGTGCTTTTTAAACTATGACATATAGAAAACTTCACATTTCCTTGCATGTTTGCATTCTTCTGTGGGAGAGGACAGTAAATGCTCTTTGGTTTAGCAAGCCAGGTCAGGTTGCTGCTGGTGATAAAACAGGTTTGTAAAGCTGGACCACTCGAGCGTCTGGTTAGGGGAATGGAAGAGTTTCTGCTTTTTCAGTCATATTACACTATCGCTTTCATTTCTGAGTTGTTCTTTCTAAAGTTGAAAATGCACATCTTCTTTCTGTGGTCAGATTGATTGAAATGCAGTGTTACTGTCTGACTATTGCCGCTGCTGGCCCTATGAATTTTTAAGATGTTAAACAGAAGGGCACGAATAATACCGAGTCAAAACTTGGTTTGTACATCATAGAATATTAAAAAATAACATTCCCCCTATTTGCTCAGTCCTGATGCAGCTTTTCTCCCTGTTGCATTGCTATTACCATTTCAAAGGAGAAAAGAACAGAGAGAATTTACAATATGCATTTCTCTTTCACTATCTCTGCAAACAACTTTATTTTCCACAAGGCTATCGCTGACTTGCTTTTAATCAAACAAATATCATACCCATTAATTATTGTTCGATTTAATTATTAATCGAATAATTGAGGAATAGTTCTGGATGATTCACAGAGGTGCCTCTTGAGCTGTCCAACTCGGTTATAAATAAAGAATGGTGTGAGAAAGTAGCACTGCGAAAGTTCCTGGTTAATGTTAATATGAAAGGACTCGCCACGGGTTATTTGCATTAAGTAATGATGACCTGAGATCAAAGTCAGAGCCCACTGGAACTTCAGATTCCAAGGTAGCCTAATTCTGAGATGTCTACTGAAATCTTCCAGAAATGAAATATAAGCTACTGTAATGGGCTATCAAAACTGTCAAGCTGGCTCAGCAGAATGAGTGATGTGTTTAAGTCTGATCACTTTCAAAAGCTCCGTGAAACTAGAATAGTTCCATCCAAATGGCCACAAGCGACTTCTGTATCCAATTATCAAAAACAAGCTTAACAAAAGCTGTCAAGTGCTGAATTGTGTTTTGGAATCGTGCTGCAAAGCGATAAAATGATTACCCTTAAAGAGAACTTTGTACATAGATTAATAAACATTTCTCCCACTTAGAGATTCCAAAGCAGTAATTAATTATCAAAAGGAAGTAATTCCATTTTTAGCTCACGCATATACTAAAAGTTTAAATGCTACTTTTGTCGACAAGTTCTCAACAATGCTGTAAAGTGTGCAAGCACAAAAGGTGAGGATTTAACATTAAGCAAAGCCTGACAGACTGTAAGCGCTCACAAAGCTGCTCTTGTAGAAAATCACTGATTATGTAAAATTAATTAGTATAATTCTGATCAGTGATTCTCTCTCAGTAATAGTTTAACTGGAATTAATAATCAGCTACTCTTTGTATTTTTTAATGTATGCTTCTGACTTTACTGTGTGCATTAAAAATAGAGCTGGAAGAGTTTTTTAGGGAGCCTTGCTGCAAGCTCTTATCTCTTTAAAAATAAAATAAAGGCAAGACAAGCTTATGAGAAGAAATATAATTAAAGTCACAGATGAAATTAAAGAGGGTGGGAGAAATGAGGACAGCAAAGATTTCTCTCCTCTCTCCCCTCTAGAATCTAAGGCACTAGGGGTAATGAAACCAGGGAGTAGAGGGGGAAAAAACTTAAAGGTAGTTTTCTATGAACTAAAAAGAAAGCAGTTTAAAATGTTCAATTCAACCAAAATTTCAATTTCCCAGGCCTTTTGGAGCTCTGCTGAGATTAGGTCTCTCTCATTCTCCAGTTTTAGCAAAGAGTAGCTTAAACATAGAAATATGAAGCTGGGAAAATGTAGTAAACATCAATTTCTATTACAGGTACTCAGTCCTATGCTGACAGCACTTTTAATGTATTAATGAGTTTTGTGGTAGCTTGCTGTTTTTATTGTTGCAGTCAATAGTGGTAGAAGAATCTGGTTTTGTCTTGAGGGGGAAAAAATATTTTTATCTTTTAAGAAGAAGAAAGATATAAGTTAAAAATGTAAATGAATGTGTCCTCTTAGAAACCAGAGGTTGAATGAAAAAGTCTAAAATATATAGTTTTAAAATGCTCTTATGCAGCGCCATAACTTTTAGGGGCAGTTGACTTCTTCTTGTTTAATGTTTAGATTTTTTTTAGGAAAAGAAATTAAAAACCCCAACAGTGGCTTCTGGGGCACTCTGAAATAGGTAGTGCTTGTTACTGAGAACAATTCAACAGAGACAGCTTTTGTGTTTTGATGGCGCAGTGAGATGCATTCAGAGAAAGTTTTTACAATATGTCTATGGAAGAAGATATTTTGTTTTAATATTTCATTTTCAATTGAGATTGAACCTTTTGGAAGACAGAATAAATTATTTCCTACATTTAAAAATTAACAGTAGCAGTTCAAAATTATTTGCAAGTTTTTCTTTTACTATATTGAGTCTTGAGTGTTTACTGGGACTAGGAGGTGAAGGTGAGCATTATCTTCAAACTTCTCTATGATTGTCAGCTAAGACTGAAAATAGTGCATAGACTAGGAGCAGCTAATGCCCCTGCATATTTATTTGTCATTAATTGATTTTTTCTTTTCCATACTTTTGTAGGTGTTAGGAATCCTTCAGAGAATGCATTCCCTACAAAGATCTAAATCTTTCACCCTTCTTCAGGTCCTTCACTTAGATGACTCGAATCTAGTCTGCCTGTTAAGTAGGTTGTCCAGGATTGTTTGTGCTAAGAAAATTAATTGTTTTTAGTAAGTACATTTTGTGAAGTAGGAAGTGATGTTTAACGTCTTTTGTAAAGAGATGCAGTCAGAATAGAAGGCAAACTTTTGTCAGCAGAAACAATTTTTCGTTGATTCCTGGTGTTAAAACAGTTGATGGAGTTGGTCTGTATGGTAAATGGTATGAAATGTTGAGTCTTGTAAACGCTATCAAAACCACAGTGCAAAGCATTCATAAGTGCTTTAGAAGTGAATTTTCTCAGTTACATGGCAGTACCTTCAAGAAACACCATGGGCCCATCTTGGGCTTTGTGGGGAACTCTACTGATACTGGTGAAGCTGGATATGGGCGTTGAGATACAGCCATACTATATGAGATTAAAATGTCCTTAAAGAGTTATGGATGAAATTCTGGCCAGTGTGCATTTAGAATATGTCACTTGATAAACACACATAAGTGTTTTATGTTGCTGAACCACAGATCAGAGTAAGCAGTAAATATTTATTACAAATTCTTACAAAGCATTTGGCTGTGATGTTTGTGAACTACTTAAGCATCTGGTTGGAATAAAGGCTTTTATTCACATTATGCACATGTTATTTTCTGCTTTTATTAACTGCTCTTCTCAGACTCCTGGAGCAGAACTGGTGTCAGACTGCATTTGCTGAAACTTACAAATGTCTAAAGAATATATCCAATGTTGGTAGTTTAGAACTTGGGTTATCTAATTTTATTTGCTGTACTGCGTGTCTCATATTTACTACTTGCAATAATTTTGCTTTTAGGAGCTTCACTGCTTCTCCAATGGTTTTCAGTAGATAACAATTCACATTTTATAGTGCAACCTACATCACCTGGATAAGTCACACCTTCAGACTTTGGCTTTCCAGTCATGGATTAAGTCCAGGTAAAAAGTGGTTCACCTTTTTAAAAATTTCTAGTTTGCCTTTGTCATTTAGATCAATTTTTATTTCAGTTATTAGAAGAAACAGAACTAGAATGTTTTATGGAAGACATTTCCTATGACATCTCTTTTTTGTGTTCTCTGTATAAATTCTGAGTTATATAGCTAAGAAAATTTTTCCCTTGGAAAAGCTGTCATTAGGAGAAGTTATGTTGATTAAAATTTTTCTGGCAGATCATGAAGAAAATGTTTGTTTTGTTTTGTTTTTTGAAAAAAGGTTGTTTTGTTGCAGCAAAAAAAAAATATAAACAGAAAATGCTCTGACAAAACCAAAAAATACTTCCAGGAGTTTCATATGGCAACAGCCGTTACTTACTGAAATAGCAGAAATTAAATGAAAGAAATGGAATGTATTAAATTACCATCCTCTACTGAGATGTCATGAAGAAATATACTTGTAGGGAAAAATAAAGCAGATAAAACTTGAAATTGAAGCCTAAAATTAGATTTTCATAAGTATCTGTAGTGGAAAACTGTAAGACTTCATAATATCTGGGGTTTGTTGCTTTAGAACGAAATTAGATTTTAGAATTAAAATGTTTCCTGTGACCAGTATATGACAAATTGTTTTTCTTCTTCTATGAATCAACCATATTTTAAAATAGCATAGCATAGCAACTGAGCTGAGTCTTAAGTCCTAAGCTGTAGTAATGTTTTTTTCTGCGAAGATTCAGAATTACTTTCTCTTAAAAAATAAAAAAAGTTATGATAATAATTATTCCTCTTATTTATGTGGCACAGTTCTATATTTTATATAGGGAAAGAACATTTTTCTTGGAGCAAAAGGAAGCTGCTTTACAGGACTTCTGTGAAAACTTGCACTGTTGCCAGTTTGGATAACTGGATAATCAGTCTGAAACCATTGGATTCATAGACACCATTCACGTTGTCCGTCTTTAAGCAAACGTGCCTCCAAAATTTGATGCTCAGCCTATCTTCACTGGGGGGAAAGGTAGCCTTGGGAGGAAGGCAGAGCAAGGCTCTTGTAGAGCACAAGAGTCACAGCGAGAGCCTTGCTGAAGTGTCTGTGGGCACCGCGAATGGTGTTCCAAGTTTTAGGGTACTGCTTCGGTGCTTCTCGGACTAGAGTTGTCATATTTTTGTACGTAGATGTTTGAAGAACAAACCTGTTACTTCTGTGGCACATCCAATGAGATGTTTCCTGTTCTCAGTTCTCTGTACCAAATAACTGTATCTTCTAGGAAATATTTGAATCTATCCCTTGGGCGCACCGAGAGTAAATTTAACAGAGATCTGTATGAAACATTGCAAAGACTTGTATGAAACGTTGCATGCTGCAGGTACACTGTCTCGTGGTACTTTGTGCTGTGTCATATCAGTAGACACTTGAGTTGTGGCACTGAAGAACATGGGAAAGCAGTCAATGATACATTATAGCTGCTTATTTTCAATGCCTTGTTCCTTAATGAGCTCCTTCTAGGTATGAGCTTGGCTGGTGTATCAACCTGGGAGTGAATTTTTTTCACCTAATTTGATCTGATCAGTTGTATATAAAAGCACGTTTTACTATGTTCTGAGTAATTGCCCTTGAACAAAAAATGTGTGTCATAAAAAGTTCAGGTGTTTTGAACAACATGTAGAGCATCTCAAAAGAGCAGATAGGGTTTTTTAACTGTTTAGCTCCTGCTGGTTTGCTACTTTTTAACCTAAACTTCAAAGTAACGGTGGTTGAGATGGCACTTTCAATGAAATCAGGTTTGCTTACGTGACCATAAAGAGTAGGTGTAAGTCAGATATGCAGTAATCATTTCAATTGCTAAAAAAAGAATTCAGAGTGAAACCAGAAGATGGGTACTTTGAACCTAGTGCCCCCAGTGATTGTTCTGACTTACTGTACTCAGTGTTTCTAATTAAAATAAAATCTTCCCAGGGGCATTTGGATATATCCTGGCAAATAAATAATTTTCCTTTGTTTTCTTATATTTCACTATCTGTCTTCACCTTCTTTTCTTACAGTTTGAGTGGAAATCCCTTAGAGTAGAGGTTTGTGGGGTTTTTGCTTGTTTGTTTTCCGTTTTGTTTTGGGGTTTTTTTGTTTGGTTGGTTTTTTGGTTTGTTTTTTTTTTTGGTTTTTTTTTTTTTTTAAATCGTAACTGTACAGCTCAGTGGAGAATCCTGTTACTTGATCGAAGCTTCTGTGTGCAACTAAGACAGACAATAGCAGTAATAACTACACAGTTCTGGAATGTTTTTGACCTGCCATAGGACATGCAGAGCTGAAAACAGAACAAAGATGAAGCATCTCCTTTAAAGGGACCTGCCACACTGAAGAATTTAAAAAAAAAAAAAAAAAATCTTTGCCAGCAGCACTGAGAGGAATACTCATGTGAACTTTTGCAAACATTATCCTGCAAATGCCATTCTAAACAGAAGTACCTCTATGAACAGTAACCTGACATTTATAACTATACTAAATAATGCAACAAAAGAATTTTGAAGGTTCATGTGAACCTTTTCACATGCAGACTTTGCAGTTTCTTAAATTATTTACCATGTTTAGAAACAATCTCAGTGAATCGGATTTTTGAAACGCAAAGTGAATATTAACTATTGAGTTATATGAGAATTTTGAGTTTGTGTGTTGGAAGGAAGATGATGTAAATCTTGTGTGACTTGTGGTTTTGCAAAACAGTGAAGTAAACTACTTTTCCATTTCTACTAGTATAAAGCAAAGCAGTTGATTTAATTTTTGCAAGGTAAGATATGCCCCTAAGTATTTTTACACTGAATTGGAACATCATGGTAATATTTCAGTAGCAGGAGAGAAAAGGCTGGCTGGTTCTCTATGGCCTTGTGCTAGTGGCCGTGTATTTCATACTATCAGGATAAAATTTCCTACTTATTGTGGGTAGAGTCCGTAAATTTTAATGACAGTGGTTATTATTTACATTTAAAGTAGTAGTTATTATCAAGAATGTTATCATTACTAAGCTTGTTATGTTGTCTTACATCGGAGGCCATTACCAACTTGCTTTAGTCTGACTAAAGTTGATGAGATACTTACAATGAACTGTCTCATTACAGGTAATCTCTGCCTAGTTTTCAGTTTTTTAATATCTCTTTGTTTTGAAAAAAATGTGAGTGCCTGTATATACATATAAATGCATGGATGTAGATTATAGGGATTTTTGTGATATTTGAACTATTCAGCTATGGTTAATGATACTGTAAATATCCTAGAAATTGATAAGAGTTGATGGTTGCATTTTTAATTTCTTTTTTTGAAGAACTGAGAACTAGGAAGAACGCAAAGCTCTTTCGCTTACAAGCAAGAATGTGAATATCGTGCCATAAATGATGGAGTCAACATTCACTGAAACAAGCCCTTTTCAAGGTAAATTAGTTCATGATAAATTCCACGTTGCCATGACCAGAGTGCTGACAGCATCACCAAGTCAGCTCTAATCTAAATGGTGGTAAAAATGTGTAGGTGTGAGTGCACCTACGTCATTCAAAAAAAGCAGTGTTCTTTCCAGAAAACTCACACCTGACCAACACCTAGAGCAAGCAATTAGGGTATTACACACCCTATTTAAAAGTATCATTTGTCATTTATGTGGTAGTATTGCTTCCAAATGAAGTAAACTTTGGCTGTTTCTTTAGTACTTCAGATGATCTCAAGCATCTTGATAGGTTTGCTAGTACTGTGCACGTTTCAATGAACCTCTAAATAATAACTTCTGGCTTCTTTATTTGGTAATCAGCAATGTGACTTCTGTATAATATAGCAAGTCTGCTAATATCATATGCAGTTACTAATTTAAGGAATCATTTAATGGTATAGAAATTATTGATACCTACCAAGACACAACTTAAGTTCCAAACTTTTGATTTTCTTTTTAATGGCTCATAAATACTGTTTCATTCATGATAACTATTAAAAGAAATTGACTTTCTACTTAAATTCTACAGGGGGTTGGACTCAATGACCCTTACTGGGTCCTTTCCAACTCCAGATACTCTGTGATTTTATGAACTCTTATCAATATGAACATCAGGTAAGAATTTTCTGAATATTCAGGGTTTTCTTTGGTTTGGGGTGGCTTTTTTTTTTTTTTGCTACGTAGCAGAATACATTACAGTAAAACCCAGGAAACTGTCCTTTCTAGAATATATCCCAGTGTGACTGCTAATAAGAATGTATGTTGGATACTGGAAAGGTTCCTTAAAATTCTTTGAAAGTCTGTCAGTATCCCTGGGGAAGATATAATTTGTAACAGGAAAAAAACAGAAGTATTTACCTCAGACCCTTGTCGTCTTGATAGATAGTCTTTATAATGGAAGCATTAATGCATGTATGCTAAGGCTTAGTGTCAAGGATTAAAATTTAGTTGTGCAAACACTTCCTTCCTAATATGTCATGGATTTGTAGGACAAGGCTGTTTTGCTTACGCAGATTTGTTCTCGAAATGAACTGTTCTAGAAATTAAACTAAGTCATAACCAAATTTTCATCTGCTACAATAGTGTAACCTGAAGTAATTTATTTAAATCTGAAACAGAGGGGTCAAGGTTTCTAGAGCTGACCACCGAATTTGGATCTCTGTGTAAACAAAACTACTGTACAACAAAGACAACAGAGCATACAATAGACTTTGGGGATGAATATTTAAAACACCCAAAACTATCTTGTTGCTGTGTGCTATGCTGAGTCAATAAAAGAAATACTAATGGATTGTGACCATTGTATTTAAAAAAAGAGAAGCGTATGAGCATTCTGTTCTGCAGTAAGGAACAATTGCAAAATAATTCTGCTGATAACGGGTGGAATTTAAGAAAGACAAAACCAAAACAACCAATCCTGCTGCTTTCCCTTAGCCAGTCTGCTATTTCAAACCACGGTGAACTTGAAATTTCTTTTAACTGGTGAATATGAGATTTCTTAAAATGAAAGGTAGGTGGCTGAAACCGTTTATACTGCACCCGAAAGCATTCAGTTTACTATAGAGGATGTAGGACAGCACAATGACCTCCTGAGATTTCCTGGTTTATTTTTCAGGGAATTAATTTTCTTAAGGATTAGTTCAGATACTGCTGAAGGCTGTGTCAGATCCTCCGTGTATTTGCCTGATAGCTGTACTCACTCTAAATAGGCAAACAAAAAATAAATAAATAGCAACATGACGATCAGTTTGTGAAATGTCACTTTTAATTTCTTGATTGGCTCACCAAACTCTGCTCTCCCAAGAAAGGATAGGAAGGGAAAAGCAACAGTTTTTTTTGACATGCCCCTAGGTAATTACATTCTTCTTCATCAGACAAGAATGTGTATGCTTGACTGCACAATTCAGAAATTAAAAGCTGCTGCACATATTTGAAAGGCATGTTTTCTTTTGGGGTTTGTGCCACCATTTAGAATAATCTTTGTCTCATTTTAGCTGTGATCCTCTCCTGGGGAATCAGAGGGGGTGTTTTTTTTTCAGCAGTATTGATGAAGATATAGGTGGTCAAAAATACAGCAGCACGTTTTTGAATGCAAAACTGAAAGGAACTTCCAGTGGGCTTTCAATTAAAATTTTGTTGTAAGAATATGGAAGACAGGAGCAGCACACGTGGCAAAAGATCCTGCTGGACTAGTTTGCCTGTCGGAGCGTACAGGGCCAAAGAGACTCCATGTTTCAACCATGCACACAGCGTAACCTATGAGGTAGTTGTCAGGCACCTTGTCCCTGTTGCGTGATAGCACCTTGCCTGTGCCCTGGGGAGCTGCTTGATGCTAGACTGAGGCAGGGACACTGAGAACTGGTGACCTTGGTCACCAATCCCATAGGAAGGTGGGACAAGAGCTTGCTCTTAGAAGAAGAGGAGGAAGGACTCCAACTTCTCCCCCCCGCTGACCCCCCTCCATCCTCAAGTTTGAGTGCAAGACACTGGGAGTGTGTGTGGGGAGCAGCTCCCTTCCAAATC
Source organism: Burhinus oedicnemus (assembly GCA_008921705.1). Lineage (NCBI taxonomy): Eukaryota > Metazoa > Chordata > Aves > Charadriiformes > Burhinidae > Burhinus > Burhinus oedicnemus. The sequence goes on along the minus strand of VFFE01009051.1, from coordinate 2,916,464 downwards.
ATCTTTGTGGTGCGTAGCCTCTCCCCTGCGGATGGCAGAGGACATAGTTAACTGGCTCTTACGGGACGCAGAGGCTGCCCATTGCTTTTTGCTGGGAGATGAATGGGGCCGAAATTTGTCAAATGTGGATGCTTGACATTGGACCCAAATTTAGGAATTTAAATCAAAATTGCTTTGTTTTCTGGGCACTGAACTTGCACCTTCTGCAGCAGCTGTACATTTTGTGGGTGCTTATCTGACTTTAAAATGGGTCTGCTGTGGTTAACGTGCTAAATATGCATCTTGGCAGCTAACCTTAAGTGTTAAAATTTGAAAATTCTGGCTGATGCTGTCTATGTGCTAAATTTTTCCATTCTTTTGTTTTGTATTTTCACAGCTCTGTTAATTAGTCAATTAACAAAAGAAACCATGATAATAAACTCCTCCTGCTCAGACATGCGGTACGTAATTCCTGCTTCTCAGCTGGCTCATTTATTTCCGCTTCATGATACTGACCAAATTCACATCAGAGTTTCTGAATAGTTTTTCCATTCTAACTTGATAGAGAGGGTTAAGTTTTTTGTGCCTATTTGTTGAAGGTTTTTATTTTTTCACTTAAGGAAAATTAATTTGATCTTCTTTGTAGCTCACTAGCTTCCTAATCTCCAAAGCTATATTATCACCGGCTTAAAATAAACTATGCGCTGATTGATTGACTGACAGGGAGAAGTTGTTCTCATTTGGCTGGAAATCCATCCTTCGCCAGAAATGAGCCCTTTTTTTGCCAGCCATTTTTTTTTCCCTGAACATTTTATTCCACTTGAATGTTAAAGTATTTGTTTCTGTATCATTATGCAGGGAAATGGCTTAGTACTGCTTTCCCCGTGTTAAAATGCTGCATGTGCAGAACTGCTTGGAGTGAATGTTTATGAATGTATGTTCAAAGCTGCATATTCAATATCAAATTTGAAGTCAGACCCAGATATGTATAGAATAAAGCTTTCTGCCTTTTACTAGTTCATGGTGTTATCATTTATCTGCCTCCCCACATAGAGAGCTTTGCAAATAAGATAATTTTGCAGCAGTCTACAGCCAAATCTTAACAGCTGGCTTTCTGTTATGCTCAGATTCAGATCTGGGCCTTTAATGCAGCTCTTCTTCTAGAATGCCCTTTATCACCAGGAGAAAGGGAGAGACAACTGCTTTGCGTTTTTCAGATGTAATGTGTTTTGGGGTTTTACCAAGACCAAAGTCTCTTGAGAACAGCTGAGCATATAAGAGTGAGGAGGATAAAGCTTTATATTAAGTATAGTAGATAAAACTACAGATAACCTTTGGAAAGGAACACCTGAGTAACATGTAAAATAATATATTTAAAGAGATCACCTTTTATTTTTGCTCTTGGTGAAATGAATCAGTTGATGATTTTAAGGCTTATGAGATACATGACTGCTCAGCAGGGGTGAGAAATAGTTTCATCACCTACAGGTAGAAAATTGATTTTTACTCAGCGTAAGGGGATGTGTAGTATTTCTTTAAATCTATAGTCGGAAGCAGAACACATCCCCTCATGCTGTAAAAAAATCAATTTACCAGAGCAAGAAGGAAACTTTAAGTATATTCTAAACTGTGAAACAGAGTGGAAACAAAGCAGTTCTGGAGATAGCACTTGGTACCAACTGTAATAAGGTTTACACTACAATTGTAGAGGAAAGGAGCCTTTTTTGCAGTTCTCTTCATTGTTGATGATGTGTCTCTGTCTTTGTAGTGCAACTGGATTCATAAAACAAAACAGCCACAGTACGGTTTGCTTTGCTTTTTCCTGTTAAGTCTTTAACTGATGATTTTACTTTTTGCAAGCCAGGACTGCTTCAGTGTCTGGATAGTATGCGGTCAGGTTAAAAACAGTGGGGCAAGGCATCGCTTAACTTCAAGTGGCTTTTTTACTTAGATTTTGACCTCTGTGAATGAGTTTTGTGCTTGGTCACCTAAGCGGTAAAAAGTACCAGCAGCGTGACCTTTGCTATTTGCTCCCAAATTGAAGCATGTCATGATGGCAGCTGGTGGGAGGTTGGCACCACGACAGTCAAGGAAGCAAAAGGTTTAGCCTGGCTGCGATGCAGAGGTACAACTGCAGTTGTCGTAGACAGTCACCACTGCCTGGCCAGCGCAGGAAAGAGCGCAATTGCGGCAGTGAGACCCTCAGCCGTAGGTTATATATACCTTCCAGTTCAAATAGATCACTCTGAAATCGAATTTGGTCCCCAACCCAAATCATGGAATCACGGAATTTTCAGAGTTGGAAGGGACCTCTAGAGATCATTTAGTCCAACTCCCCTGCTGACGCAGGAATGCCTACAGCACATTACTCAGGACTGCATCCAGGCGGGTCTTGAAAATCTCCAGAGAAGGGGACTCCACAACCTCCCTGGGCAGCCTGTTCCAGTGCTCTGTCACCCTCATCGTGAAGAAGTTTTTTTCTTAGGCTTGAATGGAACTTCCTATGTTCCAGCTTGTGCCTGTTACCCCTCATCCTGTCACTGGGAACCACTGAAAAGAGTCTGGCTCCATCCTCCTTCAAACCACCCTTTAGATACTTCTAAGCAAGAATAAGGTCTCCCCTCAGCAATCATTAAACTTTGCTCAGATATGGCAACAAGAGCTGTAGGCACACTCTTGGATTGCGGTTTAGACATATTCATGTCATATTGATAGTAGTGCAAGCGAAGCAAGTCTGCCCTTAACCACTGCTACAGACCTGGCAAACCGGTATCGAGCCTTGTGTCGTAGCAACTTCACCACTGTTGAACTGCAGTCTCTTGGGATTAAAGCTAGATTTTGTTTTGCCTACGGGACTGTTGTAAAGATGTGCAATGTCTCAAAGTCCTGTAGTGTTTTTGGGAGCCTGGAGAGGCATTCTCCAAGGGAACAATACCAGGTGGCCCAGGCTTTTTGGGGTGATTAAAAAGATGGCTCTGCTGTAGAATACGTAACTTGGAGGTCTCAGTCCAGTCCTGGTGGACACAAAATTCTTCTAGAGCATAGTCTTGTGTAGCACAGAGACCCTGTGTAAGAGTGACAGTCATGCTACTAGGTGTTGAACGCAATTTGTAGGTGGGGTCTGATACACCTTTAAAAAAAAAAAAAAAAATCCAGTTGAACTCTCTGGGGCTCACTTAGTCTCCAATGGTATGCAATTAAACAGTAAAAAAATCACAAAATATTAGAAGAGGAAAATGTGCAGTGAAGAATAATGAGGCGGGGGAAATAGTGTTCTGAGTAAGAAGTATAAAGGATGGGGAAAAAATTCAGAGCAGGAGGAGGAAACAATAGATCTCCACCTCTACAAATGTTTGGGTTTGTGCACTTCAGCATCTGCATAGGATCTACTGGAAATTAGTGAGCAAGTTACATGAAGAGATACTAGAGTACTGGTATTAATCTCTCTGCACTTGGGTCGCTTAAACTGACCCAGTTCACATCAGTTTTTTAGACTTTACTGCTGGCTGCAAACACCAGATGCTCTTCAAACCAGAATTTCAGTGAATGGTAATGAAACTAGAAAACTCTGTACCTGTTGATGCTGGCAAGGTAAATGGTACCTTCTGTTACTACATGAGGAAACAAAATTACCTTCTCTCCAAAATAGTCATTGACTATCCCTCTACCAAAATGAATAACATAATTGGTTTTGTGTGTGCTGGTAATGTGTGCTTAAGAGACTCCGTAAATGGATGAAAAGCAAGAAAGATCGGTATAAGGCCTGCAAGTCAGCCAGCTGTATTTCAGTTGGTTACGCACTTCTGTTTGTTTATTGTCTGAACACTGCTTAATTACAACTGGATTTTAACCTCATAACAAATCCACATTGCAAGCGTTATTCCTGCATTAGACAGTGGGACCCTGGGCAAGTTCAGGTTAGGTAACTTGTGTAAGAATATACTTGCTTTTCCTTAAATGCGTAGGTTTTTTTTCTTTTTTAAGAAACCCATCAGATCCATTCTAATAATTTCATAGGATTGGGGTATCACTGCACATCACACAAATTGACTTCATGCAAGCTTTCTTGGAACAATTTGGCTCACTTTCTGTGCATGTGTGTGTCTGTACAGATAGCCCTCTAGATTATGGTCTGTCCATGTTCAGCGTGAGCTGCAGAGTATGCCTTTTTGACAGCTTGCTCAGGTAGATTGCTACATCTTTGAAATCAAAGAAGAGTTATCCTGAGAGAGATTGAAAAATGTGACATTTAATCTTCTCAACTAGACGTCATTATGCATCGCCTTTGGGGGAGACACTGAGAAAACTTCAGAGTTAACAGTGTTATTTACGTTTGATAGCCTATAACCACCAGCAGAGAAAACACACTATTTTAGTGATGAAACTAACTCCCCAGCTACTTGACCTACCAAAGAAATACCACTTAAAATGATTGTATGGGAAGTAAAGAATCTGATGTTACACCTTTCAGCCACTTATTGCTAGAAATTAAAGCCTATATATAAAATTTAAATCTACCTTTTTACCTAATCCAAGCCTAGTGATATACCGGTCCCATATACCATGAAAAATATAATTCATAGCGCTGAGATTACAGAACATCACAATTATGAAGTCAGTGCTCTGTTGTTCACAATTATCAAGTTTTACCGCACTGAGATTTCATATATTAAGCACTCTTTACATTGGAAGGTAGGTGCTCTGTGTGTGTAAGTAATATCTTTATCCATATAGGTATTTGTAAAGCATAGTCAGCAAGCTAAACGACTTACTGTGCCATCAGAACATCAAAAGTTTAGAAGACTGATTATACTAGTAAGATATCTGCTTTTCCTCAATTTTTACCCTTCTGATACTGTATTCAATGTGGTTTTTTTGTTGCTGAGTAAGAGAGTTAATTTCATTGACTGGACTTATATAAAACCTGTACAAATTCGAATTTAAATACTGATTTCTGTGGTAAGCTTTCCTGCTGAAAGTGGAATCCAGCCTGTAAACCTATGATGCAGGACTTAAATCAATCATCACAATTTTATATTAGAATGACAGAGTTAGAGAAAAAAGCCACGACTACCTGATGTCCTGATAATAATTACTATAAAAAATGGTAATAAAATGAAGGTTGCTGAAATTGAACAGCTTAGTATTGAACTACTGTCCTTTATGCTTTCTTATGACAACAGTAGTTGTGTTGGATGGGTGCAGATACAGTTTTTAAATGGTTAAGTTTCTATATAGGCATATAATACTGTGTCTGTAAACTCTTGTTAAACTCTTCTTGCACTTGTGCTTGTCTCTACTAGTAGCTTTACTACAGATGCTTCCTTATGGTTCATCTCTCTCCTTCTCCCCTTCCCTCCTGGCCGGGGGATACCCCAGTGCGTGATTTCCCAGTATCACCACCAGACTTGGCAGATCTTTCCTGAGAATGTGTCTACCCCGCTGTGTGGGCACTGTCGTTTCTGCTCATGCCGGCTTTGAAACTGGGAGTGCTGAGGTTTGCAGATGGGAAAACTTTGTCTGGGTTAGCGAGGGGCCAGCTTGGGTTGGTATCTCTGTGTTTGTTAGTATGGGGCCAGGAGGCAGGGCTTTATAGGCTGATTTTTGGTGCTGTGAGAACATGGCAAAGGTGCTTCTTGGGCTGCAAAGTATAAACTGGCTTGTTTGGGTCTCAGTTAGGTGGGGGATCTCTGTGCTGCCTGCTTTTGTGCTGTTGTGTAGACATGACTAATGAGGCTTCCTGGGGAAGTAGACTAGGAATCTTTGGGGAGCCCAGTCCTCTGTGACCTTCTGCATTTATAAACATGGAAGTTCATGCAAGAGTAAATATTTTTTGTGCCAGTATTTTACATATGTGATTGTATATATGTAGTCTTATTGGACACTTCTATAGAATCGTGAGGGCTCGTTTGCTCGTGCTTAATGTCCTTCCTTGTCTTTCAACACTACTGTTAACATTTAGTTAACATTGCCTTCCACTTTATATAATGCACTAAATTTGCTGTTTAGATTTGGAAGATACCAACAGGAATGACATCTTTTAACTTGTAAATAACTTCAGTGCATATTAGGAAATGCTTCTAAACATTTCTCAGCCTGATTCATAGACTTGACTTCTGTCTTTCTCTGAAATATTTCTGATTTTCCAGTCTCCCTGTTTATCCTTATTTGAGTAAAGCTTTTTTATTTTTCTACATTAGCTTTCCCTTTGAAACCTAGTCTCCACATAACAAAGAACAAAGTCATATTTTTGATTGACAGCGGTAATTTAAAGAAAATATCCCTTTGAGGGAACCCTTTGTAATGGCTCAGGATATTTGCTTTCTTAAGATTCAGCACCCTTTCTCGCAAATGATACAATATTTCTTAAGAGGTTTACCTTGTCAAACATTGTTAAAATGTAAATAAAGCAAATAAAATGGATTTGAAGCCACAGGGTGCTTTTAATAGCTTTTTGTTTCAGATGTGAAATAAATATGAACTTTATCTAAACTGCAGATTTCTTTGAGACTACAGAAAAGGACAGTTATATTCCTATGCTGTTCACTTACAGCTTTGGCTTTAATTTTTGGAGTCAAGGGGCAAAAAGTGATACCTATGGATTTTGTGTTAAGAAGAGGTTCATAAATTATGGATGAAGTGAGACAGTTATTGGTATTTAAAGACATCATTCTTGTAGATGAATATTAATAGGAGTAAAAAAACCTGAAGGAATTCTGAATAAAAACTTTCTGAAATGGAGCAACTGAACAAAGATCACACAGCTCAATAAATAATGCTATTGATACTCAAATGGTGGATTATTGAAGTATGCACATTTATGCAGCAGATTCTGCCTCTTCTTTATACAGAGGAATGATTCCTCGCAGCACAACTCCTTAACTGTTCAGTCAGTCTTCATTTTCAAAGTGGTCATTCCCATACAAACAGGTTGAATGAAACCTTTGTGTCGTTAACTCGTGCAACCTGCTCTAACCTTAATGTCTGAGGCAGATTTATGTAGTAGTTTGAGATTGCCCTGGGTTGGCCAACGAGCAACCAAGACCAGGCACACAGGGATTGATGGCAATCCAGTTGTTAGAGCTGTTCTATACGGTAGAAGAGCTAAGTGTAATAGCCACTCCCGAAAGATGGCATAAACTTGTTTACATTTTACAGATGATTAAAAACAGTTAAGACTTTGACATTTTTTTTAATTGATTTTCATATTGAGGAATAGCATAATGAAAATATTTCCAATGAAATAAACATGCAAACTGGTAAGCAAGAGTAGACTGACAAGGACAGTGGAAAGCAAGTGGAAATGTAGAATGACCATATGACAGTGAAAGTCAAGAGAAGAAGAAACTAAATACAGATGTAATTCATGGACCTGAGGTATTCAGATCTAGCTGGACCTGGTATCCATTTCTCTACTTTCTTCTCTCCCCTCTTCCTCCCTGTGAAATAACTAACAGTTCTGCTTTCCTGCCCAGTCCAAATTCAAAGCTTTGGCTAGATCTTCTGATCTTTTCCTGGCTTTAAGTATGTATGGTTTTCACAATACAAAAGTGTACTCATTTTACATGGAATTCTAGAAAGAAATCTGTTCTCTTAGCTGTCTCTTTTTTAGGTTATTTTGTTGTATTGCCCTAGCTTTCTCGAGGATGTGGTCAGGATCTATGTGCTACTGGATAAAGATTTAATGAATTTTGAAAGAAATTGCTGAGTTTACCCGTTATTTCTAAACCTTAGTGAAAGAAGTGTAACTGATCATTTTAGAATAATTCTGCTTTTGTGAGTTCCCAAAGATTATTGGTTTCAGATAATTTATTCCTACTTACATTAGCTAATTCTTTCTTTTTTATTTTTTGGTGAATCATGCACAGTATACTAGAGATCTGATATGCAGAGGCTGAAACAGTAATTACAGAGTCACTGTGTGGAGCCTTGTGAGATGATGCCCTTACTGTGAAGCATTCTGTTTTGTCAATAAGCTTACATCAATACTTGGCAGGTCATTTATGCAGCTTTAATGTTTCAGAATATAAACTAGACAAAGTGACTAATATCAAATTGGAGCTGCTTTGCATCTGCAATTGACAAATCCTATTTTGAAAGCATGCATGAACATGAGGATCAAACTTAGCTTTTAACGTTTACATTTTTTTCCAATGGGGAAGTGTCTGATCCACTTCTAATTTACCTGTTGTTGATTTCCTGATTCTTTCCTAATCCCTTGCAGCTGAGGTGTCCTCACCATTGGAGAAGCAATTAACAAAATCCCTGACTGGAGTGTATGAAGCATCTGTTATGGAAGCATAAAAGGTTAACTTAAATCCCAGCACACAGAGATGTCAGACTAGAACAAATCAGCACGGAGAATTACCTGGAGGTGCCACAAGGTTAAGGTTGAGCATATGTATGGTAAAAAGGTTGTTTATGACTAGCAGAATTAATTTTTCAGGATGAGAAGGTCAGACGTACAGAAATGAAGACTGCCCGTGATAAGCAGAAGTTGTTTTAGGCTCCAGACTTCACCTGGCAAACACCAAACTGGATTATTTTTTTTGGTACGTGCAAACTGAAAACACTTAAGTAAAGGATTACAGAGATGCCACTAACTGTCCTCTCTGGATGGAATTATGCTTATCAGTCAGCTGTATTTTAAGCTACACTGTCTTCCAAATACATTTTGTGCTAGGTTCAGCAGATTGGTCAAACTGATTCTCAAGAAGGCTATTCCCTCTATCCCTACCTGACACTGTAAGCTTTTTTAACCCTTCAAATTGGAGTCCTTCAGCCTGCTTCAAATCCAATGCGTGTTGGTACAAGAGCACGTTGCAGTGCGCGTAATAATTGTCTAATTTCCAAATCTAAATACTGTGGGTTGTCTGTTTGTTATATCTGAGATGGTGTCTTAAACTAATGAAGTGTATACGTGTCTGATAACTAAAATTTTGGAAATGTTCCAATTGGATCTTCATATAATATAAGCAGGCATTGTTCTACTGTGTCTGTTGATCAAGTTGGGTATATATTAACACGTACTCACTTCCAGCTGTTTCATAGGGTAAAGTTTAATTCCAGGACATTTGGGTAGTCTCCAAAGGATTTGCACTGGCATGTGATTTTTGTCTAAAATCTGTTCTAAATTCATTCTATTTTGTACTCAACATTTGTATGTACGTTTTTCAATATGTAAACACTCGTGCATTAGCCTACGTATGCTAGCACTGTTGGAGCTGGCACATCAGAAATGTGGATATGCTGGAAGGAATTCAGGGAAAAAAGCTACCAAAGAGATTGGAGATTGAAGGGACCAATTAGTGGGAAAAGATTAAATGGTCTGATTGTGCCCTTTTCATGCAGGCAAAATTCAACGGAAGATTATGTATTTGGTTTTGGAGGCAGCGAGGGACAACAGCCAAAAAAGGAGACGTAGTTAGGGAAATAGTAACTGAAGGGACATGATAACCATCTCAAATGCTTGAATAGAAAAGAAATTTGAAATGTAGTTCAGAGCAACAAAATGAAAATAAGAAGGTTAATTTAACTAAAGAAAATTAACTTACAGAAAGAAGGAAGGTGAATAGCAATAAAAGGAGAAGGGGGGGGGGGGAAGTTGATGAAAACGGAATTCTTTAGCATGTGGAATGGCAACCCCAGAAAAGCTACAGAGAGCCAGTGTTGGGATAATTTAAAATGTAACTATTCTAAGCATTAAAAGATGTGTAGGCTAGAAAAGATAGCCATTTTGAAAGAATGGCGTAACAGGCCAATGGTGTTCTCATCTTCTCTGACCTCTGTGTGTGTATTTATGTGAGTATGAATACAGTAAAGCTTGAAAAGGATAGGTCTTGCGTGTGGAGTTGTTGTCTGGAAATTTAAATGTTTGACTTAAGAATGCCTAGGAGGTGGAAACGTAAGGTTTTATCCTCATCCTAATTCTGGTGCTTTGTATTTTGTTCATATTGTCAGGTACTTAATACTCTTCAGATCAGATTTTCACTTGGCTTTTCAGTAAGAACTCATTCCATTTGGGTGTACATCTACAAACACATGGCCCATCCAGACAGCTGTGGTCTTTCACTGCTAAATACTTGGGTATATACAAGTACTGAGTCCCTGGAAACACTGCTTTTGCTTAGTACCATGCTATGTGGTCTAGTGGGCTTCTAGATTGAGATTACTTTTCTGTCTTCCATATGTAGAATTACAACTATTTCAGACCTGAAATACTTAAGTAAGAAGTTTGGCTATTATTTTTCCTGTTTTTTTCTTTTTCTTTTTTCCTGTTGTGTGTGTGTTTTCTAGTCATCTGGAAAGAATGTCTTTGTTTTCAATGTGTTATTGAACTTTTTTTTCTACTCACCAGAAACCATGGCAAAAAGTACTTTCTATGACCTTGGTTATATAAGCTGAGATGTTTACTTTCATTACTCTATGCTGTGTTTAGTTCATTATGTAAGTCTTTGACAATTGCTAGGATTTTTTTAGATGTCTTACTTCATTTTATATACTGCCTGTAGATAGTTCTTCTACCACAAAATGCAAATTCCCCTCTTGGAGCAACAAAAGTAATGTCAGCATCAATAATGAAGTAACTGGTTATTAGATTTGCGTGCCAACTGATGTGTTTGGAGGGTTTAGATTATTTCATTACGTCTACCTCCTTCCTGAAGGTTAACACTGTGGTTAGACAACCTTGTTTACCACTGCTAATATGTCCCATGATTGATTGAGTCACCTTATCAACATTTCTGGTTTGTTGTTTCCCTCCCCCCCCCCATTTCCTTTAGGGTATACCTGCCTTTTAGAAATGGGCTATGGGGAAAAATCAGAACTAACGAAAACTCTTGAGTATTTCCTTCTGTTCAAGACTGAATAGAAATGCCCTATGTGCATTTTGTCACCATTGTTTTTATAAGCATCTGTAATTCAGCTTTTCAGTCCATGATGTGTGCTTACTCTTTGAACTCTCACATTGTCTTTGTCTGTATGTCACAAGTTCCCCGTATACATAGAAGTTGTCACATCCTAGAAGAAAAAGTATATTTTGGCAATAAACACAGTTTTGATTTTTAAAACCAGCTTGCTTTAAAATTTGCTTGCCACAGCTCTGCCTATGAAGGGGAAGGATTCAAGTTTTAATGCTCTGTAACTTTGTAATGGATTACATTTAATTTTGTTTCTATTTTCATCTTCTACATATAAAATTTCTATCTTTTCTTCGTCTGAGACAGTATCTGCACTGTCCTTGTTTAAGGAAAAGGGGAAAAAAAAACCCAAACCCTCCAAAACAAAACCAAACCCCAAAACACCATCCCACGACAACAAAAAAAACCCAAACCCCCTGCATTATCCCAAGTAAAAATGCGAAAATCGCCCAAGTGGGAGAAGGGAAAAAAAGAAAAATTCTTGAAAATTAAATGTTGTCCACTGATTTGAAATATAACTGGACTGTGGTTAAACAACTTAATTGAAAATTCATACTTTGATAGTTTTTTCAAAGGCTTGCCTAATTAACATTTATTATTCTCAACATCCATATAAGTTAACTTAATAATATGCTGCTAAACTTGGTTTTCTGTATTGTCCTTGCTCTTTTCAACTGCTGACTAGTAACGTTTAACAGCTGGAGTCTTACATCAGTATTTTCATATCTGTATCAAAAGTGCTGAGTGTTAAACACCTATGAGGAACAGATATATCTACTGTTTATAATCCTGGTCTTATACCTAGTGTTCCAAGTGACGTCAGGACATAAAGCTTAGCAGTTGATTATATTTGTGTTTACACTTACTGCCATGCGAAGAACATCTGTTATAAATAGTAGTCTCACAAAGCAAATGTCAAGAAGTGAAATACTGTAAGAATTAAAATTGACACTGTCTTTCATCAATGTTGAGACTGTCAGAACTTGTATGAGCGAGCCCTAACTATCCGCAGCAGGCAATCTGGTGCCAGCCTGCTGTTAAATAACCAACATTTAACAAGAAATAGCGTGTAGATGTACTGTGTGGTTTAAAACATTGTGTTAAGCATCATTAAAACTGAGTCTCCTTAGAGCCTTATTAAAAAAGTCCTTTCTCTCTCTGTAATAAAGCATTTCTCTCTGACTGTTTCAATTAAGGCTCTAACAATACAAACAAAATGCCTCCTAATTCAATACCACACTGGAGAACCACTGTTACTGTCAAGTTGCAAAGGCAGGTGGAAAAAAGTAACTATCTTTACAAACCCCTGTCTAACTAGCAAATGAGAAGCATCAGATGGCTATATTTTCTTGAGTCCGTGGCCCCTGTTAAGTTTTATATTTGCAAATATTTCAGTGCCTATGGTTGACTGTTTATGTCAGCTGCAATCCCCTTTATGTAACTCGTTGGCACCAAGGTTTAGGATTCACAGAAGCTGACATGCTGAGTACGTCTGCCTAAGCTGCTTGACTGAGTGATGTTCAGTTGCAAACTGATGATGTGAAGTATTCTTATTTGTCTGGATAAAAAAAATAAAAATATTAGTATGTATATGTTTGGGCAGGGTACCAGCAACCTCATTGTTTTTGGAATGAATCAAGTTCTTCCCAACACTGTTTAGTTTTGAAATGCATTCCTACAGCACAATCTCTGCCCAAGTGGAGTCCCACAGAGTCCCTTTTGGTTGGTGAAGCTTACAGCACTGGAAACGTCATAATTTGATAGAGTGGCTAAAATGCGCTTGCCCAATTACATTCTCTGGGGTGTTGGGTCTTCATTATAAGACACAAAGGGAAATTGAATCTGTATGTTAAAAATTTAGGAGCTTACAGACAACCCCAACAGATAAGAATCCTAAAGAGCTTCTTAATTCTCTTGTACTTTGGAAATACTACGAGAGTCCTAAAAATGGTGATAAAATATTGGGTAAAGTAAAACATCTATAGACTTGATCTGGTGCGACTGAAAGGAAAAACGAACTGGATGTAAGCAAAGAGGTGTTTTCTTAGGCTGTACATCAAAAATAAAAGCTGTGAGCAAGATAAACACTTCTGACAGTGGGTGCTTATAGCATGGAGAAGGCTGTTATATCATACTTGGTGAAATAATGATTGCTCTTCAAACTATTTATTTTGAATTATATCTATTGCAAATGAATTCTTTTTTAAGCCAGATGAGCCCAGTTACTACTTACGTATTTACAAGTTTTCAGCTTTTAAAACTGAAGGTTTCACATATGTGCTTCCAAGGATTAACCCATGATGTTTCTTTGAGTTTCTGCTCTGCTCTTGTGAGAGTAATAACGAATGAGGAGACTTTAAAACAAAATTAAAGGTAAATGACTTTTTAAAGCTTTTGGCATAGGTGGCCAGGAAGGGTGATGTGCACTGACTTTACTCATCCCTGTCTGTCTTTCTTTAAGGAGTGCTGCCCTCCCTTCTGGAGGCATACTACTTCTGAAAGAGCTCCTGCTACTGAGTCAGTGGTGCCACTTTCACTTTGAAGGTCCATAATAACATCTCTTTCCCAAAATAGTACTTGTTCTTACTGCTTTGTCGGGGAATTTGAGGCTTAATATTATAATCAAGTTCCTAAGTCCCAGCAGTATACTTAGATTCAGCGAAAAAAAACCATTTAAGAATGTTAATATGTAACAGTGGGTCTTCTCAAAATAGGGTGTCGGTAGGTCTGATAAACGTGTATGGCATTTGATTCAGCATGCATTTATGTATGTGTGATACTTGGTATTTTTACAGCCTAAGTGTAGTCAGTGATGTGCTGTTAATACGAAGTTCGGTGCTGTTGTGAGTTGGTGATTGTACAACATGTACATTTTGGTGACTCTATTTGTTTTCTTTGTTATGAAAACAATGAAGACATTAAGAGAATTTTTTAGGCTTCTTAATGTACATAATTTTCATTTTAGGCAGTTGTAGCATAGGTTTAATTATTGCCTCACTGAAGTCTTTGCTGGTGTCTGTTAAAATGTGAATAATATTGTGGAGAGAATGAATGGCGTCATATACTCACAACAGATTTCACTGCCGACTATAGCAACTGGTTTAGATCATGTTATTAAAAGCTGAAAATGTATTGATTTCTTGTGGTCTCAGAAGGGCAATGCATTTTCTCCTGTTCTAAGTAAAAATAAACCAATAAACGGCTGCATTAATGATGCTATTACTGGGTAGCAGCAGTATGTTTCTTAATGTCTCGGGCCTCAATCATGCAATCACTTACTTACTCATATGTTTTACTCCAGGCAGCTTCACAGAGCCATTGTACTCAATTGGGTCATTTGTCTCAGAAATGAATTCACTAAAATCAGACTTGGTTCAAGTCACACATTCACTTCTGAGTGAATGTGTATTTGCTGTGCATTACGGAAGCCTAACCCGGAGGAAGATACTTTAAACCTACTGCAAGCGGTGCAAATTGCTATACAGTGCCTCACTCCCAGTGAATTTTAGACTGTCTTCATTATTAAGAAGATTTATATTTCATCTTTTACAGCAAGATAAGTGACATATGCCAACACCGCAAAAATCACAGCGTAGGTAAGAGCTGGTAGTTTCTTCTATTAGTTCCTTAGTCTCTCGTAGCCCTGTATTTTACTTCTTCCAGCCCTCATTCCCTCCATATATGTGACCTTGTCTAATTTTCCTTGTGAAAAACTAGAGCACCGTGTCTCCCTTGGGATTCTGTAATGGGGCAGATAACATTTCTTTGGCACTGAAGATAGTCATGAAATGTCTCCAAGAGAAACTGGAGTCAATGGTGAAGATGATTTTTATGTATTCATTTAAATTTAGTGTCACTCAATTTATGAGAAAAGGTCTCAAAATACATACGGAAACAACCTATTTTCACTTCTAGGACACTTTAGCAAACTACAGGAACATGAAGTGACTTGTCACTGGCAGTTTTTGCTTGTATCAGTACATGCTGTGGTATAGGTAACAAGAGTTATGTTAGGAGGCTGTAACTTCATTTATACCTTTGTATTCAACTTGAACGTATGCTCCAAATTACCTGGCAGGATTGCATCAAAGATGTTCTAATGGTTTTTGATTTCTAAGGAAGTTTTGGGTAAATGTGCAGGCCAGACTCCCATCTACATCTGCAGATCTACCAAGCAGCCTTGACTGAAAGCCCCAAAATGAGGAGTTTGATAACAGAGACAGAAAGAATCACTAGCTGCACAGGATGTATTCCTTCCTACTTCAGGCTCTGACCAGGCAATTTATTGACGTACAAGGATTTCTGTTTGACTCTTTCTAACCTACCAGTGTTACTGGAACTCTCCCACTGTGCACGAATTAGAATCTAAATCCCAGATCAGACCTCGGGATGCCAGATGGCACTTTGCCAATCTTATTACACGAGGAAAAAAAAAAAAAATAAAAAATCACCTTTAGATTCCAGAGCTGTCAGAAAGAGCAGTTCTTCCCAGCATGAGAGTCAGCTGGTGAGACAGTTGTACTCCCTGTTCGAAGTCTTGAACATAATAAATGTGTGTTGTGTGTTCAGGCAACAGGAAGGAGATGACCTTCTCCCCTCAGATGCAGAAAGAAAAGGCATGGTGAGGAAAGAAGGGAAAGAGTTAGTTGTTCCCAGCCAAGAGATCTCTGTGGCTCTACTGCTGACCCTATGGCTCCAGACCCACCAAAGTTGCACCCTGGCTAGCGAAAAGACCACAGAGGAAACAAACATTTTGTTTTAAGTAGGCCTGCATCTGAAAGGATAGCTTAAGAATAATTGTGCTTTAGAGCTAGGAATAGCCTCAGCACAGGTGCACTGGGCTTGTATATATTGCCTGTATAATCAGCAGTTAAGGCACACCTGAATTTCTGCAGATGGAAAAGAGATAAAATAACATGGTATCAGTCCTGGATATCCGCTTGTTCTTACTGAATTTCTTCCATCCATAAATGGAGGAATGATAGGAGTAAAAATCACCTGAACTGTTAACATGACACTTTTGTTTGAGCTTCTGAATGTCGATGTTCATTAGTGGATCTAAGCCCTGCTAAGGGTGTCATTGTCAACAACCAGTTGAAGACTGCACCTGTTATTTTTTTCTAGACCCTGATGGTTGGTGACGGATGAGTAGGAGTGTGGATACGTCTTGCATTTACTCCAGCTCTCTCTCCTGCAAGAAGTACAGCCTGAGCTTACAGTTAACAATGCAGGAGTGACATTGCAGACCTCTATTTACTGAATTATCTTTTCAGATATTCTTAGTCCTGAATTTACAGTGTGTCTTGCTGATGATCAGAATGTTCACAATTAAAATGTCTTAAAATAGGGCTTACACTATAGTCACTAGGAAAAAAAAAAAGGCTGAAAATACATGTCCTTAATTAAGACTTTCCAGATGAATAGAAGATGTTTTAGATTGACAGACAAAATCTGTTTTAAATCTCATGTCTTGAATTCATGTTTAGTCATTTAGGAATGCCTGAGATCAGAAAGCTAAAAGAGATTTTACAGGAAAAATATGTTTTTAAGGGGCTACAGGCACTGATATAAATTAGAAAAACAACATTTTTTACATAATAAATCTAAGGCTCTGATTCTTCACCTTGGTCTGTGTATGTGGACTTCTATGTTACAGTTAGTAGCTATACACAGATTCAAGGTTTTGCATATATTCTCAGAAGAAGGTATGTAATTTTCATCGGTTTTATAGAACAGCTAGTATTTTAGCATCAGATCTACTGTAAACAATAAAGATTTCTGAAAGACAATACAGAAAAATTTATCATAATCAATGTGGAAGCAGCTGCAAGAACTTCAATAACTTGAATTTCTGATTAGTTTTTCCAGCTGCTTTATAAATTATTATCATAGGCAATGTGTTTTATCAATAACAGTAATGCACAAATAGATACTGCCATGGAGGTTTTGGAATATGGAATAACATTCACAATGTGTCTCCTGGAAAAATGTGGAATACAGTAACAATGCAAGAAAACATATAATATATAGGTGCAGGAGTGACAGCACACTAATGGCTGTACAGAAATGAATTAACAGTTAATTAGCAGATTGATTTCATTATCAGATTTACAGGAGAGCAGCAGAAAGATCTTAAATATTCTACTTGCATGGCTTGCATCTTCCATGTGCAGTCTGACAATAGTAATCAAAATGGTTTATGGTGAATGTTAAATGGTGACAGCTCCAGGTCAAAACTTTAAATAGGACACACTAATCCTCCTTAGGTGTTCCTGTATTGATTGACTGAGGACATTTTCAGAAGTGTCCCTCCTCTGTTGTGTCTGCCAGATGTTCAACAAAAAGCTAAGCTAAAAAAAGTCTTGACAGAAGGTGCCTTACTAACTCTTCACTAACATAGTAACTGATGTTCATATCCAATGCAAAAACTTTCTTGAATTATTTTGTGCACAAATTTACTTTCATGGAAACAAATGCTTTTTTTTTTTTTTTTAAAGTCATCCTGAGTACATCAATTTAAGCACTTTAGATTAGATAAGGAACATGTTTGTGAAGGGAATCCCTCCATTGTCGCCACTCACTCTGCTTTGGTTTGTGTTATGGAGCTGTCTCAGTGTGTGAGGACTGGATTCCTTTTGGATGAACCTAAACTGGAAGATGCAGTCCAGGAGTGCACCCAGCATGACCCAGCTGCTAACCAGCATCCGGTCCATGGTACCAGGTTAGAACTAGTCTGGAGAAAAAAATAAACAACAACAACAAAAAAAAAAACCTAAACAAATGCAAGCAAAGTAAAACTAGTAAAGCTAGTGTTCCTGAGTATTTATTGATGTTCTCTTCAGACTTGATTTTTCTGGACTGTACTAGTTACTGATGTAGAGAGAGCCATTGATGACTGGAAAGATTTATCGGATATGTTAGCTCTGTGATCAGAGTTTATTTTCATGCCAAAATGAACACCAAAAGAGAACTTTAGCCTGAACTGAGTTTCTGGCTTGAGGTGGCAAGGTCATGATATTTGGCAGCTGTGGCAAAGGAAGGGTAGCAGAAAGGCATGTGTGCAAAGCTACTACGAAACCTTCAGTTTCCTTGCCTTCATGACTGTGTGAAACCAAGCATCTGTAAAATCCTTGATGGTTCTACAATGATTTTTTTAAAAAATTTGTTTACCTCCTATATTTTGTTCCTCCATTTCAGCTATGTGATTTCTAGTGCTGTCCTATAGAGGAGGAATAGCTCTTGGTGCAGGAGGCTGTATTAGCTAACAGCACTTTCCTGGCAGATAAAATTTTATAAATCAATCTTACGCAAATTTTCTTTCATTGCAGGAAAAAAATCTGATGGAAAAAAGTATTTTCCGACACAAAATAATTATCCTGTGGCAAAATGGTATGCGCATAATTTATGCAATGATTACACATTCCATATTTTTTATTTTGTTTTAGAGAATGAAGATGTAAAATGTCATCTTTATGAAAAAATCTTTTAAATACTGTTGGTATCACTTCAGTATTATTTTAGTGTAAACAGGCCACGTTTTCCCTTAAGCATGTCAGTCACCACCAGAAACAAACCCAGGAATATTAACATGGATCCACTTCCATAACAGATCAGATAAAACTCAACCAAACAAAAATCAACAAAACCAAAACCCAACTTATTTTAAAAACGTCTATTAGAAAAAACAATTGATAATCTTATAAACGTAACTTTTGAGGAAACCCCAAATTTCTCACAGGGACCATCCAAATATGGGGAAGATAAAACTATATCCTGTTTAAATGTGTGGTGATTTGGCCTTTTTCTTTCAAGAATATGAGCTAAACTGGGAATAGAAATAGTACCTTCGTATCTTTGTAGGACTAGGCATGCACACTCACCCACGCTCATTGCTATGTTAGGAAGACTTGTCGCTAAATTTTCCTTAGGATTATCATCTAGGAATGCATGGTCATGCAGTTTAAGGACTAGAATAACTATGAGTTACCTGATAATACCTTTCTGAGTCTTTTTTTTAGAAAGTAATATTCTAGTACAGGTTCATGGAACATTAAATCTCAGGCAAAAAAACAAAAAAGCTGACCAACATGGTATTATTTCCTGGAATTACTGATGGAAACAAATTCTTACCAACTGTGCTGAATACAAGCGAAGCATTGTTGTCTTCCCTGGAGAGAGAAAATTATGGTCTTTTTTGTTTAAAAAAGAAATGCAGACATTTTCTTTCACAGCAATTAGTGATGATGCATGGAGTGAACTGCTAAGTATTCATGACTAATCTGGATAGACAGGGCTGTCCCTTGCTAATCACAATGAATATTGGCCTGTCCATAAAGAGCAAGCAGTGATGATATCAAAGGGAACAGTCAGCTATTACCAGGGCAAACTCTTGGCCATGAGCTTCTGCAGATGATAATATGAAAAGACAGAGATGAAATTAAAAGCAGTGTTAACTACCCAGGAGGCAGAAAAACACACAATTGTTTCTTTGCAGTTACTTGTGTATTGTACTGTGTTGAGACGGTCTTTTGCAGTTTTATTATATGCATTTTGAATGTATATAATACTTTGGAATTATTTTATACGGTGGCAACTGCATGAAGTATCTGGCTCTAGCAACGTAGAGAACAATCACTACACTGAGTATAGGGTTGTTTGGGTTTTTTTTTAATGCTGTATAATTACTGCCTTTGGTATGAAAATGTATTTTTTTGCTAAGGTGTGACTAGTGGTTATGTCCTTCAGAGGAAGTGTTTGAACATGTAGACTTTTTCTTTCTGGTAAATCAGTAAAACCTCTCTTGTCCTTTTGCACCTTCCAGCAGAACTTACCCAAAATCCCCCAGGGAAACGAGGTTAAGTGCCCACTGGTGAGGTCCAATGCTTCTGTTACCTGCTCCAGCCTGTCTCCTTTTTTGAGAGTATGACAGCGTGAGCATCCACAGTAGGGAAGTGGAACAGTTGGTGTCCACAACGTTATCCCTTCCCACTCTGTAGAAATTTTGCTGGGTTGCTAATGAACTTATTTTTAGAATGGTTTTACAAACTCTGTTTCTGTGACACACAAATCCCTCTGAAACTGTGGCAGCTGTTGAGAACTTGCTCATTATTGATGTTACTGTGCTGCGGACAGCCCTAAAGTAGAGAAAACCCCCTGACCTCTGCACAGATCCTCAGGGGTCCTTTGTGGTTTAGGGAATTAATTGCCTTTTTCTCTGAGGGGAAATGCTTGCAGGTACAGTTTCTTGGAGTTATGTCTACGTTGCAGTCCCTATTGTGACTGTTGCTTGTGCAGAAATGCTTAGCTTGCCTTAAAAAAAGGAGCTTGAGGGTTTTTGCCAGTGCAGAAAGCTAACAGCCTGGCCCCGTGCAGCTGGGTATTGCATCCTGTGCTGAGTTTTGTACTGTCACAGCTACTCTGCCAGCAGAACCTGAGCTAGCTTGTGCATAACTGGTTTAGGTCTGTCTGTAGTACGATCATTGCAGTGTGAAGGGATCTCAAGGAGTAGCCTGTCTCCTAGTGGCAAATAGGTGACGACAGAGTTTGAGGATGAGCTACTGATGGGTGAAGGTTAGAAGGATGTAATAGTTTATTAGATGTTGGTCTCCGTTAACAAGTAAAATCTCCCATAAACCTTAGGTCACAAAATTCAAGAGCAGGGAGAGTACAAGATTTAGTATAAGGCTCTTAGAAACTCTTGCCACTTTGGGATCAGGTAGAGAGGTGGCAGAAGTCTGTAAAAGACAGTGGTGTGGGGGGAAAGAAGGATAAAATAAGGACCTGACAGGAGAGAAAGGATTACAACATCATACTCTGTTTCCAAGTCTCACTTTCTGTCCTATAAATGCTTTTAGTAACTTAGCTGTTGTAAAAACCTTATTTCCATGTTTGCCTCTCTTGTGTACGAGGAAAATGTGGTATTTCCTAGTTGTTCTTTGTATTTACCTCCCCCAAAAGCTCAGGAAAGTGGTGATATTTTCAAATTATTTTCTTTCCTCTCGAGCTTTCTTTCTTAAATTGTGATTGCTTATTCAGTGTGTTACCCAATGACTGTAAAATCACAGTTGAAAGTTCACCTCTTCCCCATAATTTTTCTGTAAAATAATGACTAACTTTGAGGAACCTCAGTCCTCGGTATGTTGTGTAATTTTACTTGTTTTAAATGCTTAAGCACTTCCCCACATTATAAAAACACAAAAGTCATTATTTTTTAAGAATGTAACATTTCCTTTTGTAAATACTGCTGTGAGGAAGTCCCTTAAGTGCATAAAACAGCTCAAATTTCGCTCCGTTATTACTGTGAATATAAGAAAAAGTTGTGGGCAGAAGGCTGGTGGAATTGTTGAGGATTTGTGATGAATGAGTAGAGTCAAACAGCTTGAATGCTGTCAGACTGTATATCGCTAACACTACCATCCTTTATATACCTTGAACAAGAAGACATTTCTGCTAAGAGATGGTTTACTTGCTACTCAGTATATTCATTGTTAATGATGGCGTGGACATCCAAACCCTTTTTTCCTTGTTGTCTGTCTTAAAACTGAAAGAAGCACTAAACACAAGCTCTCGTGTTGATCTGCAACTCATTTGAAAGAGGTATTTAGAAAAGCCTAAAGCTTAGCTGTTATGGATGTATGTTTATTGTGGTAGGCTGAGCTTGGCCAGCCGCCCATCCAGCCACTCTCTCACTCCCCTTCCCCAACAAGACAGGGAAACAAAATAAGACAATAAAGCTCATGGGTTGAGATGGGGACGGGGAGATCACTGCCACAGGCAAAACAGGCTCCACTTGGGGAAAATTAATTTATTGCCAATTAAAATAGATTTGGATGGTGAAAAACAATGACAAAATTTAAAAAGCCCCTCTCCTCCCCTTTTTCCCAGGCTTAATTTAAGTCCTCCATGGCTGCAGTGTAGATGACTGCTCTGGTGTGGTCCTCGGCTGCAGGGAGATACCTGCTCCTCCGTGGCCCTCTCCAGGGAAATGTCTGCTTGGGTGCCTGGAGCTGCTGCTGCTCCTGCTCCTCCTCCAGCCTCGGTGTTCGCCGGGCTGTTTGTTTCACATGTTTTCTCCGCTCCTCGCTGCCTGCGTGGTGTTTTTGCCCTTTCTTAAATACGAGTTCCCCCTGAGGGGCTGAGCAGGGCTCTGTGGTGGGAGCCGGCTGGAACCAGCTGTGTCCGGTTCGGGGCAGCCCCGGCCGCTCCTCACAGAGGCCGCCCCCCCCCCCCCGGATGGGTTCTGG
>VFFE01009051.1:2874565-2894303 GCA_008921705.1 Burhinus oedicnemus | reverse complement strand
CCCCCCCCCCCCCCCCCCCCCCCCCCAATCAGGCTGTACGAACATCAAGATGGGAGAGCCTCAGAAAGCATCCATGTTTCTGTCATTGCAAATCTGGTATAAGCCAATTGAAGTAGAACAGAATAAATGCAAGAGCTGACCAAGTCTTTCTGAAGACTGCCATGTTAAGTGGTAGACTGGCATACCTGCTTATTTTGGACTGTAAGTTTTCACTGTCCTTATTAAAACCAGAATAAATACCACCACCACTCCCCAGTTTGTATGATTTGATGGCAGAGATAACTTTACAGCTGTTTTAAGATGGTAGCTATCACTTCATCTCGAATGCAGCACACAGAAGAGCTGCGTATAAATAGTGCTGCACCCAGCCAATGTTTTACAAAAGCAAGCGCTCCAAAACATCAATGCATCATTCCAGTTTTTTGCTAGACAGCTGGCTCCAATCAGAGTGGCAATTTGTTACCTATTAGTAAAGTCATTTTGCTGCTGGCTGTACTATAAACAGAGCTTATTTGACTCTCTCTTAGAAATAAAAGTTATTGTTAGCCCCTTTTATTGATAAGGCAATATATGGTGGTAATAGCCACGTAATGGTTGGAGAACAGCTCTTTGTGATGATTTTGATTCCTTGTCCTAACTGTGCCAAATGGAAATTTGGGACAGGAAATGAAGTAACACCCATTTTATGGCAGGTTTGAATTTGTGGTGCTAGTGTATGCAAAATGCTATCAAGATGAAAATGATGAAGAAACTTCTGCTTTGATCTTTTCAAAATAATTAAATATGAAATCTTGACTTGGGAGGAATGACTAATGGACCACCTGAGAACTGAAAAGTGTCTTATGAGAGTGTAATCCCTTCTTATTGCTTAGCATTTCCTGGAGTTGGCTTGCTACTTAAGACTGAATTTTTCTGAGCAAGGCCTGAATAGAAACTGATTGAATTGAGATTCTTCCTTATTGAGAGATAATTATTTATTTTTCCTATGGATGCTGCATCTGGGATTTTTGAAGGAATATCTCAGCTTCCTTTACTCCAGCTCTTAGGAAACACTGAAGCGATTAATATAGGCACAACTAACATGACTTTGTGTATGAGCTAATAAGAGTGAGGAAACAGCTCAATGTGGGTAGGTTCCTGAAGAATTTCGAAGCCAAAAAGGAGTGACCTAAATTATTGGTAGAGAGTGGGCTTTGCAGTCCTAGGTTACTGTGGCATTGAAAGTGCAGCAGTATTTTTCCTGAATGAGCAGACAAGATGCTTGTATACACAGGCTACTTTCCAAACTACCTAGCTGTTTTGGGGGTAGGGAGAGCTGTATCCTCTTTTTGATTCTGCAGAAGCAGCAAGACCAGAGACTGATTAATAATCTGTAGTAAGTCTGTAGTAAGGGCTTATTCTTGGTCTTCCTTTACAGATTTCCTTCCTCAGACTGGTTTTATGAGCAAGTTTTAGGCAGTGTTGACCTCTTGCCAGGACTGAGATCTCATCTGTGCCGTTACAGTTGAGAGGTGCGTGTGACTGTCAGGGCACCTTAAATTCTACCTGAACCTCTTTGTGAGAGCGTGCTGTGCTTCTGTGTACCGAGTTCCCTTCAGACCCTCATGGAGTCCCTGTGAGCCTCCCCTACCTGTGAGCCTCATGGAGTCTTAAAATCTGTATAGACCAACAGCAGACAAAAAAAAGTCCCTGTCTATAGTTTTGTGGGGGTTTGGGGTTTTTTTGGTGTGCATGCTTTTTTGTTGTTGGGTTTTTTTGTTTGTTTGTTTCTTGTTTTTTTTGTTTGTTGTTTGTTTGTTTTTTTTGTTGTGTGGGTGTTTTTTTTTTTTAGATCGAGTCTTTCATGTGTAACCATTTTGACAATTGGTGGATTGTTCTCCCTCTTGGTGAAGGGATGCCTCCTTGCTTTTGGTTTGATGAGGACTATACAAGCACTTAGCAGAGGGGCAGTGTATCCTGCTACGGTTGCCGTTTCTCATCCCGCCATTGAAGTGGGATGTGTCAAAGCCAGCAGAGCCTTGTTCTGAAATACCCACCACAAAACCCAACATCAACCAGTCTGGTGTCACAAGTGATTCAGCTCTGTTGATAATATCACTAATGCCCAATGTGAAATGAGTTTTTTGTGTCAGAGTACGTGCTCCAGTTCCTTAAATCGATTGCAGAATCTTTTGTCTTTTTCATTGAAATACAGGGAGAATTTAAGTTAAATTTGTTTACAAAGTATGCTTCTCTAAACACGTTTACTTCTGGGGCAGAAATTTTTTTGCCTGTCTCCAGCAATGACAGAAAGAGATGCTACCTGGGGCAAAGCTTGTGAGCCTGCCTACTTTCTGCAGTTTATTCCTCAGCACTTGGAGTTGTTTCAGGGACATCAGAGGCTCTTCTTTTTAGTATTCATTTATATCCTTTTAGTCTTGATCAAGATGCACCTGGTGTCTATGAATTTGTCTAATTCCTTTCTGAACTTTCTGATAGTGTCTTCCTCCACAACCTCCTATAGCAGCAAATCCCAGTTTATTATCCACCGTATGTAGAAGTACTTTCTTCTGTCTTATTAAAATGAATCCCCTTTTAGTTTCACCAAGTGCCGTGTAGTTGTGGTGTTGCAAAGTTCTGCACATCACTTGCATGATTTTGTAAATCTTTATCATCTCTCCCTCGGGACTTCTCTGCAGGCTTTTCACTCTTTCCTCTTAAAGTAGCTGCTCCAACCCTTTGAACATTATAGTTGCCTCCTTTATACTTTTTCCAGCTCTGCTGCATGCTTCTGAACTGACCTTGATCAGCATTGGAATCTGTATTAAAGATGTGGAAAGTCATGGATCCCTTTGTCTTTTTCTTTGCACTGTTTCTAATAATGCCCAATATGTCTCTGGTTTTTTTTGGCTCCTTCTGCACATTGGGCCAGTTTATCCAGAAAAAACAATTTGGCAAGGATGACTTCGAGATCTCCCTCCTCAGTTTTGACTTCCATTTGTGAGGTTAGCATCATGTAAATATGGCTTAGACTATTTTCCCTGAACACATTTCTCTATAATGAACTGATTTCCTACTTTTTTTCCCCACTTATTTGTGTTTGCAAAGGCCCTGCTGCCATTCCTTGCCACTGGCAGACTGACCAGCTGAAAGAGTTAAGTTTCACTGTTTATATCTTTTCACTGATCACTGATGAATTGGAACAGATTGTTTAAATTGATATTGAAATTTATTAACTGTAGTTGAATAGACATGGTCCTAGCAGTGATCCCTGGGGATCCCACTGCTGACTTTTTTTTTTCATTCTGAAAAATAAGCAATTAAACCCACTATTTGTTTCTTGGCCTTGAGCTGGATTTCAGTCCGTAAAAGACACTTTCCTACAATCCTATGGCAGTTAAACTTCTTGAATAACCTTTTGTGTGGAAACTTTTCGTGCACTTCTTGAAAATTCAGATGAGTTACATTTGCTGGATCATCTTCATCCCCCTGCTTGTTGATGCCCTTAAAGACATTGAGCACATCAGTGACCCAGAATTTCCTTTTATAGGTCATGCTAACTCTGGATAGACTGCTCTTATTCACATGCTCTTTCTATTTATCATAGACTTCACTGTCTTAACAGGACGGAAGTCAGATTCAGAGGTGTGTCGGTTTCAGGTTTTTCCCCTGAGCTCTTGGTGTAGTTGAGAGTTTCCTTGTACTCTGCCACAGTGGCTGTCTGTAGTGTGTATTGATGTCACGCATCATGGACAGCAGTAATGCAATTTCAGTGTGAATCTCTACAGCGCTCTCAGGTGAATGTTGTTGGGCCCTCCAGACTTTCTGACATCTGATTTACCTATCTGTTTTAATACTGGTTGTTTACACCAAGCTGATATAGCTCCTCTGACCTTTGCTGCTACTAGGAGTAAGCTGAGTGCAAGAACCTCCCCAATGCCTTCAGCAAGGGCCAACAATGCAAAGCAGGCACTGAGCCTCTCTGCTATGGCATTAGCCATCTCAAGTATATCTCTCACACCTTTGTTGTCAAACTGTCCCTCTGTGAATCCCTTCTTGGCTTCTTCCTTTGATGTATTTTCAAACTTTTTACTCTCTTTGAAAACCCTTAAAAAGGCATTCCTCAAATGCCTTTTTTAGTTGTCTTAATTTCCGTTTTAGGTTGGTCCTCTCCTGTTGTATAGACCTTCATGTTCTCCTTAATTGAGCAATCTTTCAATTCCTTAAATTCTGATGTTTTCTGTAAGACAGCCTCTGTAATGCTCTTTCCTGTTGAGGCTTGCTTGGGTTTTATTCAATGCGCAAGATTGATTTTTTTTTTTTTTTTAATTTATTTATTTATTTATTTACTCCACATGCAAGAATCTTGAAGTGTTTTCTGCAGTTACGTAATAGAGCTTGATTTCTCATGCAGTTTTGATATTTTTATTTCATATGCATTCTTCTTGATCAGTTTAGTTATTTTTGAAGTCATCTAAGATTAGCTTGTTTTCTTTTGCTCAGTTTGAATTGACATCATGATCTTTCTGTATTTCAGAGTCCCATTAGTTACACTACTATCGTGTTTTTCTCAAGAGCTATCCTCAAAGACTAGACTAGAAATCCTATCCAGTCACTTCCAAGATCTTACTGTGTTAAATATTTAACTTGTGAGATTACTACTGGTCTTGTCCCTTTGTGGATTCAAATCAGCACTTCTGTTTTTCACTTGGGTTGACATTTATTAACTAGTAACTTAAAATGTATTTTGTTATTCATGCATGGGATGGCTGTAGGTTCATTTAATCATTGCAGAAAAAAATAAATATGGTGGAATACACCCTTTTTTTTTTTTTGTTCAAAGGTCAGATTTTTTTAGTTGACAAGTGATAAGGTTTATGCTTGTTCTGTCGCTGTATCACTGAGCCCATGTATTTCAATTATTGCAAAAGTTGTCTTCCACATACAGAATCCTAGACCTGCTGAAATTAGTAAGAATTTTACCACCAGAGGATGAATTTTAGCCTGTTGCCTTCCTGTAACTTTAGAATGGTGCAGTCACCTTTTTAGTTCACCTTCATATTGCATATGACAAACGTTCCTCTCTTTGTGTGCTTATCCCATTTAGGGACTTTGGCCTTATTCTCTGGTAATAATTTAAAGTGTGTGTTCCTCTGTTCATTGTACATATATGCTATTATAGTTAAGTGTATATTTCTAAAACTATGAATTTCTACTATAGAATAAATGCCAGCTTCCATTTTATCTAAACTCTATAATTTTCCCATTTACTTAGTTTCTATTACTTTATGCTCTCTGCTCTTTTCCCAAATGCTAACTAAAATACCCATTGTTCCTGAATTGGAATGAGATTGCTTATGGGAAAATGTAGCAGAAAATTGTCATTGCTCTTAGGACATATTCTTTGTTTACAGTATCTTCTTCTGTCATCACAAAGCTCTCATTTTGCCATGTCCCAGCAACTTATGTTTTTCTACTGAGCCCTCTGAATACACAGGCAGAAAATACAACATTCAAACACCAGTGCATAAAATTACAAGGTTTAGCAAACAATCCACCGGAGAGGCATCAGGTTATATATTTACCTTAGCTCTACCTCCATTATTTCTGTGCTTCCCTGTAACAGTAATAAAATGTGTTCACTAGGCTTTTTGTATGCAATAAGAATTTTAATTTACTCTGGAGGAAGAGCTAGTTCATAACTCAATAGAACTGACTGGGCTCATAAGTTATTTAGTTCAGCTCCTTGTGATAAAATCTGGACACGAAGCCATTTATTATGCTTTGTCTGCCCTCTCAGCCCTGTAAGCTGACTCAGAGCTAAACAATTAAAGTGGCAAATTGATTTGTTTACAATGCAAATCTGAGCTAGATTGGAAATAATGCAAAAGGCATAACCAATTACATGTTTCATAGTGTAGGTTAGCCTGAAATGAAATAGATTTAACTGATCTGTGCTCAGGGATGCTGTACAGTTACAGATTCACAACCACCTTGTAGTTCTCAGTGGCTGTAAAGATCTGACACTGCTCTCCTCAGAACTGCTCAGGCACACGCTGTGAGAAAACAGGCTTGCTTCACCTTTACTTTTACTATGGTGGGTAATATAGAGAATAATTTTCCACATATAATTTTTTGGGGGGAATAAAAAAGAGCCTATGTCTGCGTGTGTATCTACAAATTGGGAATTTTGTTTAGTTGGAGAAAAATTGAAGGGAAATAGGGATGTAAAAAATTAAGACAGAAACAGTGCCAAGTAAATACATTATTATGAAGCATTAAATGAGGAATTTAGTTTTTCTTTGCAGAGCCTTTGTGCAAAATCTGAAGAAATCAGTCTTACAAATGTGAAATTGTCAACAAAGTCGTTCATTCATCAATGTTGTCCCTCTTTGAGTCTAAGCTTCAGGAACACATTGTAAAGGCTATACCTCAGCACATGGCAGGGGGTTTGTTATAGAGTTTCCTTGCAACACAGTCTTGGAAGCCTTGAGGTAAAGTTCACTGTCATGTAAACTCTTTTATTCTTTGCAATCAAATCTTCCCCTACGCCACCCCTCCAACAGGCCTGTCCTGCAGGGGATTTGCAACCAATTCTCAGTGGTCAGACTTCAGTTTCATGTTTTCATACAACTATAAGGCATTTAGAATTTTTTTTTCCCTTTTTGTTACATACTTATTCTTGTCATATAGGATAAATGTGTTGGAGGTAAAAGACAGTAATTCACCACCTCTTTTTTGTGCAGCAGAATTGTTTTCATGAGTACAGGATCACAATCGGTTTGGGATGACCAGATATCAAATCTGGTTTTAGCACTAAACGCAGTGCATAGCAGTGGCAAGTAAAGGTCTATTTTATCAGAAGACAGCTATTTAATATGTGCATCGTATTTTTGAAAACTTATGGCAGTAGTTGGAGGCCATGCTTGCTTCTTGGCTTTTCAGAGAGAATGGTTGCAATTCTTAGGGACGCAGCTTATTGAACACCATGGCTTTTGAAAAAGCAAACACAAATATGTGAGTAATCTTTCATTTGGATTCGGACACTAGAGAAAATCTGAACTGATACATAGATTTAATGTATTTGAAAATGACTCAATATTAAGTTAATAGTTGGGAAGACTTAAACTATTTGCTCTTGTATCACCATTGCCACTTGGCTAACCTCTTAAAATAATTTTGGAAAACAATGAATTGGCAGATGTAATGGATTCTCTAACATGAAAACTTCAATACAGCCTAAGAGACTCTGCAACACTTGATTGCTATCATTTTGTGTGAAAGTGTGAATAAATTTAAAACAATTGTCTCCTTTTGTATTAGGATGACATATCTTTTGATAGTAGTTCTGGATCTGATATGCCAATAATGGTACTGGAGCATATGCTAGAAATGTCTTTTTTGAACCATCTTCAAAGTAAAGTGGGATCAAAGTGTCAAGAGTGTAGATCAAAACCATCAAATGCTCACATATATAAATAATATCTATTTATGTATGTATTTTAATCAAAAGTTCAAAGGAAGACTATAAACACTATCTTCCTGATTTCATTAATGGCAAAGCAAACATTTTAAATCAGTGTTCAAGTGTCATCATGATGAGGACAGTTGACTAAGAACCGAAAGATGCTTCACTTTATGTTAAAATAATAACCCCCTTCTCCCTAAAATGATGAAAATATTAAAATAAGTCCCACTGGAAAAGCTCTTACCCTAAATACGGAATCATTACCAAATCTGTTGATTGGAAGAATAGCTATTGCAGATGAAATAAGTTTTCTGTGCTGATATTTTTCTTCTCCTCTGTACAAACTGTAATGTTGAAGATAAAATAGATTGCACAGAAGGGCTCAATTTCTACGGCTACATTAGTTTTCCAGAGTATGCACATTTTGGACTTTTTTTTAAACCAGGACTTTTAAAGTATTGTTCTATACAGTGAGGATGTGTGAGAAGTTGTAGATATCAAATTCTACTGGTCGTTTGCTTTGTATCTCATTATTTTAAAGTATTTGGAGACTTCACGTTCTTCTGTGGTGAATGCCTTAATCTGATATATCAGAAAGCTTTCACCATTTCAGTATATTAATGATACACATCGCTGGTTTGCTTTCTATACTTACAAAGCAATTCATATTTCTGTAGCTGTCTGTATATCCTTCTAAGTTTATGTATTAAATTAATCATAGACAACTTTCAGCAAATTCACAAAAGTTCTTCTTTGGGTGATAAAAATTACCCATTTTCTTGGAAGGATTTGTTCTGACTTATAGGATACAATTAAAAATTATGCTTATACAGGAAACAATCGTAAACTAGAAAACTGATGTCCTGGTCAATTTTTGCTATCCAATTTTTATGAAATGTTATTATTGGAACAAAGTCTCTAAATATTATTGATAGTTTTGTTACCAAAAGTGGTTAATAATAGCATGCATTTGTATTACTTACTCTTCTACTAATGATTTTCAAGATATTAATTCTAGCTATTTTTATTGCTGTTCTAACCTGACATTTGTTCATATTTATTTCATTACTTACCATGTTTAATATACCAGCATATCAAATCCAGTCTAAATTTCAACATAATTGCAATGAGGATAGTTTTCATCATGTTCTTCATTTACGATGAAGAAATATTTCCTGTTTATTTGTCATATAAAATGACCAGGGATTTGGGGAACGTTGACCAGCTAAAAACTCTGATATGATGAAGTTGTTTTACAGGTTTACAAACCTTGCTGTAATATAAGTGTCTGTCAATGTATATCTGACTTACAACAATCCCCAAAACATTATTAGTAGGTAGGATGATCATTAAATCAGCCATTAAATGTAGATGTGCAGGTGTTGGTATGGAAATAATTTAAAGCGGTGATTATCTAAGGCTTCAGAAAATCAGTTTTGCCGGGTATGGCTTCACAAACTGTGAACTGGCACAAAGGAAAAATACCAGCGATGGTGACAGGCTGCTGAGATCTCCATGCGGAGCAGAGGCAGAATGGGAGAAAAGCATCCATCTCTTCCTCTGTGGCTTGTGCGTCTTTGCTACTAAATATTGCTGTTAGATGGCTAAGGGTGTGTTTGTTGTGTTTTTAGATAGTAATGATTCAGAAGACTAAACCTTCCCATGCAAGTAATAGAAAGAGGTGGCACTAGCTCCAAAACTTGTAGGCAGATGATATGAAAGAAAGACAGAAGTGAATTTTAGGCTGCACGGTGATCCAGGCAAGTTTTTCTCTTGAGGAGATACATGAACATCTTATATGGCAGAAGAACTTTTAAATCTTCATTTCAACCCTTGGTCACAGTTTGGCACTCATGATACAGCTTTTTGCGTAGTCATGTCCAAAAGGAAGTCACTAACGTTCTTTATTTAATGAAATAATTTTCCCCTTCAATAACCCAAACCCCTAAATCAATTTGTTTATTACTTCCCTCTGTAACACCCCCCCCCCCTTAAATATAAGAAGCACTTATTTATCCCAGTGTATAGAGTGCATTGTTGCAAAGAGCTGAGTGGGCAAAAACAAGTGTTGCTTGGTCCTCCTTTTTCTCCTGTTTCTAGGTACTTGGTCCTGCTTCCTCTCTTGTGCCAGCACTGGTATCAAATTGATCCTTTTGCGAGCTGTATCAGCTAGCAGGTTGTTTTTTTTGCTGAACTAATTTTCTGTTGTGCTCATCAGGTGTTTTTGGCTCATGAAGGAACCTAATGACTGCCAAAGCTATTGCAAATTAAAGAGTGGAAACATGTCATTAGGAAGGAGGGATTGAAGGGTGTGAGAACAGCACTTCTTTCCAATGGCCGCTCAGTTGGCCTATGCCTCTCTTAAAAATGCAGTCTGAAATGTTTAGTCAGGAATTAAGATGATGTTAAATGTCAAACAAGAAAAGCAAGACAGCTGCTTCCAAAGTATCTAACAGTCTAACTAGGTGCATGAGGCAGCAGGTATGTGTAGACAAGGAAGTGCAAGATGACTGAGACCAATGCTTGGCATGTCAGTAACCTCCCTATTGGCAAAAGTGAGTTTTAAGGAGAAGAGTGGGGCAACTTTGCCCATTTTCAGAAGGCAACTCTCTTTAGATTGATGGAGTAAAAGGAAGAAGTGATAGAAGTAACAGATTAGTTTTAGCTATGTAACTGTTAGAAATTAATTTTTTACTAAGTAACAAGTTTGGAAATATATATTTTTTTTTTTCCCTCCATACTGCAGGGCAGACTGTGCATGCACGTGTATTTTTGGGTCACTTTACCATAAAATTATGCATAGAGACACTCCAATCTGAATCTTGAAATCATAAAACGAGTAAAAGAATCAAACAACCCCCCACCAAAAATAAGCAAACCCAAAATGAACTAGTCCCAATGTTAATCCTGAAACTATGCTTTTCAACTATCTTTAACAGTAGCTATTAATTCAAATCCGTGAAAATCTCTTGATTGTTGCACATTCAAAGGGGTCTTAAGACATTTCTAGCATTTAAGATCTGATATTCAGCTAGAATAAACTAGTCTATTACAACTGGAGGTCTCTGCTCATAATTTAGAGTAGTTGTATTTGGAGGGAGTGTTAGAGGTTGTTAGGAAGAAACAGAAGAGCTGTTGCTCTGTTTAGCATTACTGCCTACCTGACATCAGGCCATCATCTCTCTGAGTTTCTAAACTCTAACGAAAGAGCAAAAGTCTAAACTAGAGATTTATTTAGTATTACAGAACTATTGTTTTATATTTTGTTCTATGGGTTTGATGCCTTATTTCTTTTTATCATCATCAGTTTGGTCTTTCTAACACTGCTTTCTTTATATGTGGCAGTGCCACTTACTAATTTTTCTTGAGTGACCTAAACAGCACTCCACTGATGCAATGTGCCACTTCTTATTATTCATCTCTAAGTCAATAAAAGTAAAGCATTCATGGAGAAATATTTGTAGAGATGGTGATGCTGCTGGAAGTCTGACAACAACCTTTGTAAAAATGTGGCTGTTTTCATCTGTTTAGTGTGTGAACAAGTGGCACCCAACCTAGTGCAGTTCAGTATTCAGATCAGTCTCACATCGCCTGTTGATTTCACTGCAAATGGCAGTAAGATGTGCTTTGATGACTTTTGCTGTCTGCTGCATAAGTTCACTAAAGGAAAGTATCATTTGCTGCACCCTTTCAGATCAGGTTGACTGCTCTTCACCTCCTGTCAGAACTGTGTGAAGGAAATGTGTCAGTGAAACAGGCAACTTTTTTGAACTTTGGTTTAGTTCCAGTGGTTGGAGGCTGTGCTGCATGCATGTCTTGCTCCTTGATAATAGTTCATATTTGTAGAGCAACATCACTCAGTCTCTCATGGATGTTTCCTTGATGTCTTTTGTCTCTGTCATTAACACATGATGTCTTTTGACAGATTCTTACAACAAGTTTTCTCGGTTCAGAATAGATCTCCTTTGTCAGCTGAGAAGTTCAATAATGTGCCAGTAAGTTGGATATCTCTTTAAAACACTACTGTATGGTCTGAAAGAAAACTAATTAAAAAAGAAATGGTGTCCCTTCATAGCCAGGCATACAAGACCAGCAAGATAACGTGGGGTAGGGAAAAAATTCTGAGAAGTCCACCATCTATGTAATGAACCCTCTTTCTATTCCAAATACTTTGAGAATTGTTCCTGTATGCTGCTTTTTTTTTTTAACCTGAACATAAATAGCCAGAAGCTGAGGGCTGGCTTTAAAGTAGACCTTGTCATCTCCTGGCCATTGCTTCTGCATTTTATTATCTGCGCATGGCTTTGGCTATCTAAAATATTTGGTCATGTTCCCCTGTGATATGAATTCTTATCTGTATTTTAACACCCACTGAGTGTGTATGTCCAGGCATATTCATATGTTCCTTTTGTAGTTGTTGTAGTATCATTTGCTTACCCAAGGAGTATTGAGGAATGTATTTGTTTATAATTGCACTAAAAGCAGAAAGCTGTCAGACTCTATTTCATGCAGGTTCCCTGAGACATTAAGCTCAGCATGGTTTGTGTTTCAGTAGCTTCCAAAAGATGGCCTACAAGCTGCTGTTTTCCCCCAACCCGTTATTTTCTATGGCGGTACCACTTTGGCATCTAAAATTGCCTTGCTATGACAAGTTTCTTTTTCAGTATGTCAGCAGTGTCTAGTTGAGTTATTTTTCTCTCTGCTCTCAACTTCCAGTAGAAAAGTTCATGTGCAATATTTAAAATGTGAGTACTGAATGCATATATAAAGGAATTTACTTTTCTAAAATGTTTTTTTCTTTTAGGAAAGGAAGAGTTGGCATGCAGTGCTCTTACCTGTTTATGCTTTTATGTGTAAATAAAAATGTTATAAGAGCAATTTAACTAAATAAGCTTAATGTGTTTCTGACAGGACCTATGGCAGCCAGAGCTTTGGGTTGTACCTGTTTATTCCTTTTCTATATAGTGAACACCCCAAAGAAGTTAATAAGGCTTTTAAGCTGAAAGCCATGTTTTATTAGAATATAAAATGGAATAACTAACTCTAAACAGAGAAATCTTGGAGTGATGTGAAACAGAGACTAGAAGTATAATGAGTTTATAAACAGCTCTCTCCCTGTCAGCTCTTGCAGGCAGGTTCTTTGCCTCCAAGTTTGATTTCAGTCTCTGCTGGCTTTCTGGGTCCAGCGGTTTCTCTGGACGCTGACCCTTGGCAGCCTGGCCCATCTCAGCAGTTTCCCACGCTCTGCATGCTTTCAGGATCCCAGCTGATTACCTTCTGCTTTCCTACTTTCTGCCTCACCCTGTGCTCCACTCCTCACTTCCTCGGCTTGCTCCCATACTCCCCAGGAAGGGCTCCCCCTTTCTACCCACAGGGTCTTGCCACTCTCAGTTCTTAGTGCAACATATAAATTAAGAACAAACAAATAGTCTGTTATGGGGTCATAACTGGTGAATCAAGCAACTTAGGTGTAAATGCTCGTATAGAAGAATACCAGGTTGTTACCGATAACTTGCAAGTGTAGTGGCAAAGTGGCTTAAGGTCTCTTGGGCTTGGCCAGAGGAACTTGTCCCAGCCTTTCACTGAGGTGCACCGAAAGGTGATGGCTAAGCTGTGGCACAGGCTGCCCAGAGCATTAGTACCATGGAGCCCTGTTTGTTCTTGCTACAGAGAATTTTCTTTCCTTGCATCAAAAGTTAGCAGCCTGGGCTCAATGCCACCCACCTTGTACTGTTTTTCAGTTGCCCTTATGGGTGACTGAAGAAGAACAATGGAGAAGGACTTTGAAGGAAATGAAGATGCCCTGCTTGCCATTAGCTTTGGTGTGCATTCCTCCTGCCATTGCGGTCACTTTCCAGCTCTAACCTGGCAGTGAAGGTTATTTCTCAGTGGGAGCTACTGTCGGAAGAGGGGACACTGGAATCTTTGATGTTAGTAATATGGTTTTGTTTTGCGTTTCCTTAGTTTTATAATGTATGCTTGCAGATAACCATCCTTTTTACTCAAAAGAAAGTTCAAAAGCTTCTGTAGAGAGCTGAGGATATACTCAGAAAGGTGCCAGTTTTACAGCACTTACTAGTGGAAGGCTGTAAAGGTTTTACAATGTAATAGCCACAAGAAACTCCTCAAAAGAGGAACACCCCTAGCTATAGTGTCATGGAGGCTGTGGCTGAACTTGAAAGTTGCAGGAATTGCTCTTTCCATTATGCTTTCCAGGACAGTAGAAGCAAATTACTTTTAAGGCAGATTTTGGGAAACAAACACAAGTTGTGAAAAGTTAGAGTATAGAGGTCAAAACGCCAAACACTTAGTGGAAAGAGAACCCTTTTTTTGTAACGTAAGATTTGTTTCAAAATTGCATACTTTTGTCTCTTATTCAGTCTTTTAAAGTTACCATACTTGAACTCTTCTTTGCTCTTTTCTCCCATATTTCTCTTTCTGTGCTGTCTTTTATGTTTGGAAATCCTTATGTGAACTCTACACAGTAGTACATTTTTTTGTGTCAAGCCCTACCTCAGAAGGTATCAGAGTGGTACGTGATTTAACTTGATTTAAAAAAAAAGTGTTTAAAAAAATTAGAAAACCGTCAGTCTGTGAAACACTGGTATTCTGTCTGTGGGATCGTATTGTCCTCATACTCAATCTGTTCCATTTTGTTTTTCATATTTATATGTGCTGTATATGTATTACGTACGCTATATATGTGCCATGTGCTATATATTTTGCCATTATTGGTAAGAGGCTATAGACTATGTACTGACCTGACAAATGTAGGGTTTCAGTGTTTTCCTGAGCTGTTCTTGGCTGAGACAGTGTCAGTACTTATTTTTAGTCTTTCGTGGTTTTCCTGTACATGAATTTGGTTATGTTTGGTCCTATTTGCATGAATACTTTGGATACTAAATGTTCCAAGATGTTTATAGGATGTAAAGAAAGGCCTAGTCTTTTCAAAGGAGCATTTTCAAAACTACTGAGAAAGCAGAATAAGACAGAAAGTCAAGTGTCTCAGCATGGTCAAGCTAGATGTTTTTCCGTGATAAGTGCAGGAAGCAGTAAACTCTTTAGTTCAAGAAAATCTGGTGCTTAGGCAAAAAAAACAAAGGCAAGACTCTCATGTCCGTAGCGGTACGGGGCCAAATCATCCAAAATGAATGGCTCAGAGATAACCTTTAGATATGTCTCACTGGTTGGTAACTTGGGGCCTTTGAAGATTTTTCTAATTGGTTTTTTCCTTCTGGTTGCATATTTGAGCATTTTCACTTTCATACAAATGTTCAAGCCTTTGCAGAATATTGCTCAACTTGATGTTTTTATGTGTCCACATGGCAGAGGGTTCTGCCAGTTTAATTGGTTTGATTCCATTCTTATCGCTCATTTACAGAACCCAGTCTAAGCTTTAATATATCCTGCTCACTGGGTAGTTTTAAGCATTGATGGTTGAGTTTCTATTGTAATCGATGGGTGTGATCCAAATTTTCATATTATTACTATGTGGAACTCTGTCATGTAGGGTAGAGAGAGTGGAGCTTGGCAAATGTTCTGTTTCAAAAGGCTGGAGATGGTGCGAGTGGGGAGGAGAAAAAAAAATCAGTAATTAAACAGTGGCTGTAAGTATTTTTCTAATTGAGGCTGCATGTCTATGTGATACTCTTAAATCTCACATTTGGAATGCAGAGGCTTTAGGAGCATCACCAGCCCCAGGATTATTTTGGAACAAGTCCTGTGACAGTGGAGTTTTCTCTGGGTAGGTGGAAAGGAGTCTGAGCCAGTAAAAGGAAAATAAAGCGGGAAGTGGAAACAGACCACTTTCTCTTCCAGTTGTCTAAACTATTTAGTTTGTGGTTGTTAAAGACTACCGCAGCTCAGTTCTTGCTCCCAAAGTCAGCTATGTGTCAATTAGGGACAATTAAGGTACAAGACCTGAGCCACTATACTGTAGCTTGACTAGCTTGACTTCTTTTGGAGACAATCAGCTGAGCCCATGGGACTTTGGCATTGCCCATCATGTTCAATTCAAATAACCTTGGGGTCTTTTGCCTCTGTTATCTGATAATACATTGGTTTTAATATACCCATAGCCAAGACATTTCAAGGAATAAAATTTTACACGTGCCTTCACTGCTTAGAAAGTTACAATTTTTTTACTGCAGGAATGGGAACATTTGTCAATTAGAATAATATAAAATGTGCTGAAAACAATGAACATTAATTCTACCACTATCCACGAAGTCCCTCTTTAGTTGAATATAATAGTATAAATTGGATTAATCTAGTAGAAACTGGTGGAGTTAATTACCATCCTATATTTTATGGTAGCTATGAGACAAAGCTAAATGTATTTTCATCCAAAATAAAGGCAGCTAGTTAGAAAGTCAGATGTTCTGTGTGAAGAAAGTTTGGCTGATTATTGATACATGAAGGAATATGTTTGTGTGGCTGAACTATCTCACGCAGGAAGCAGGGAGAGAACTTGGAAATGGAGAAGGAATATTTTACGCAACCTGAGCAGATGCAAGTTGTGTTCTTCCAAAGTGAATTTTTGGAACAGGATGAATTGAAGGAGTTCTGATGCTGTGAGAGGTAATTGTCTCAGTTCACTTCACTTCTGTGTTTAAAGCAGCAGAATTTGATATGTTCTTGTAAACAAGTATTTTTTACCAGAACTCTGATTCAAACATCGGTCTCTGCTTTTGACTGATATAAACCACAAGACCCTGATTTTTGGATTTGAGTACATAGGAGTTATAACTGTGTATAGGATTGACTTTGTAGAAGTTAATTTCTTGCTCTTCTCAATGTTTTACTCTGATAATTACTATGGGATTTTATAAAGTCCCACCTTGTCATATTGGTACAATTTACCTCCTCTTCAGTCTTCTGAAGCTTTGCCAATGTGACGGAAATCACTAACAACCTAGAAAGATGCTTGGATGGTTCTTTTAAAACACTTCAGTTATCTGGATCTGCTGATTTTTAAAATGTCAGACTTCAGAAGCTGCTAGCTAACATTTTCCTGAGTTAATACAGGAAAGTGTTTCATCACTTCCTGAGACATACTACTTTGTCTCTGAAGTATACAGCAGAAATATTTATTGAACACTTCTGTCTTATGAATTACAATTAATCATAACACTACTACGATGTTTTAACAGGCCATTGTTGTCATTTGGGTTCTTTTTACTACTAAATGCTTAAAAGTTCTACTGTTTGTAACAGTATGGTTGAATTTTAAATTGGAAATAGCCTGTAAGTAATTCTGCAACACGCCTTCCAAATACGGTGTTGTTACTCCACCACAAAACATAATGTAGAAAGGCAAAGGACTTTTCAAAAGTTTAGAAGTAGGATTTTGAAAGAGGAGGGAGGTGGTTTGGCATATAAAACTGAGACATCTGGAAGCGTAAGAGGCAGAGGGTAAACATGTCTGTGGTTCATATTTGTTGTGCATCATGTTTCTTGGCATGGCTTAGAATGCAGTGCAAATCAAAGCTGTGATTTCATAGAAATAAATAAGAAGTAAACACTTTCTTTTCAGGGTATGTATTTCTGGGCAATCATTTGATATTTTTACACCAAATTTATCCACATGCCAGTGTTTTTAATTCCTCTGGGTAGAAAATTAGTGCTGGTGAACACTAACTCACTCATTCCAGGACGAGACCACAAATAAGCACATTAAGCTGTCTGCCTTCTACGGTTCTCCACCTCCAGTTCTGGGATGTAATATTTTGCAGGATGATTAGATGTATGTCAGTCTAACGTATTCTTTTTCTCAGTTCCACTGACAAGCATAGCATTATTTCATTAAAAACTTGTCATAAGGGCTATCAGTGCTTCCAAGCACTCAGGCGGTAAGATTTCTGTGTTGGCAGATGGGTTACACATTAGAGATTTGCACTGGGTATACTATGCAGCTGAGAAAGTGCAGTAATACAAATAATATTAATAATAGACCTTGTCTAATAATTAAATTTGTTAGATATTCAGTGTTCTAAAATTCGGGCTTAGATTTGTATAGGAGTCATTTACGATCATCATGTTTTCTGCGCTGTTAAAGGACATTAATAATTTTCATGATTGTTAATAAATTGAGATTGATACAACTTGGGTACCGGAGTGAACTAAGGATGATGAATTATGTCTGTCTATGATTTTTTTTTTCACCTTTACAACTAAGGTGCTGTAGCTGATGCAGTAAACCGATGACTTTGAGTTTTGCCCACTTGTCATTTATAACTCCCTTTCTTACCCCGCTGTTAACATTATCTTATCTGCTTTGCGCGGTGTCTTAGAGCAAACAACAGTAGTAAATTATTTTAGAGGACATCTTTGGTCATGCAATTGCACCTGTTTCTCTAAACTTTGCATAAAATGTTTATAAAAATACGATAATCTCATAAGCTGTAGATCTTTTTAGCCCTTACATGCAATGAAATGTGAGGTAAAAAGGTTTTTACCACACTTGCATTCAGCGAGTGTACAGCCAGCACAGTGTGGTGATTGCAGAGGGACCATATTTGCACATATTGCAGTTGCTTTTCTTGGTTCTGGGTCAAACTTGTGATTGCAGAATTGCAGCACCGGGTCACATAACTAACAACATAAACTGTTACAGATGGTTGCAGTTTTGAGCAGAGTTTATTAGTATGAGTAATGCATTCCTAAAACAAAAGGCAATATGTATTTTCTGAATACAGAAAATTCATGCCCAGTGTGCCAGATGCATAAGAAGGTTGCTAAAAGATGGTATCGCAAACTTTAGCCATTTAGCCTCAGTCCAGGCTTTAGGAATATGTTTGCATACTTAAAATGTTTAAATGTTTAAAGTGTTTTACTGAATGCATCTGCAGTAATTTAGTTAAGTACTTCAGCATGGAACTACTTTCTAAGCACTTAAGCACAAACTTAAAATTAGATGTTTGCTGGATCAAGTGAAAAATAACGCAAATTTTCCAGCGAAATTATTACAAGTATTATATGTAATACAGGTTAAAAAAAATATACAATGTCTGGACTTGAAAAATTTTTTAGAAAGTTTTCTAAAACTAGAATTTTGTTTTATTACTTTAACTACTCAATATGCAGTGTTTCCATTGCAACAAAGACATTGGAGCATAGTTTGTGCTGAGATGTTTTGGCAGTCCAACAGCCGCCTTTTCTATGGAGCTTTATTTTTCCTTAGACCTTCAAAAAGAAAAATGAGCCTGTAACATTGTAACACATAATACTTGTCCGTGCTAATGAACCCTTAATATAATGCAAGTATCTTGACCTTACAAACAAACAAAACAAAGTTTGATTTATTCAATGACAATGTATAAACCAGTCAATGTCCTTTGATTTTCCCGTCTCTTTTTAAAGTGTCTTGTCACCTACTGCAACTTTCAAAGATATTTTGCACTGGCCACTGGTGTTATAAGACATTGAGGATGACAGTTACACTCTCCATTCTGTCACTTGTGCTTTCAGTTCACCACCAAAGGCATTTCATACTTTACTATGGATGAGTCTGAAAGCTGAGTTACTTTTTTTCTTTTGTGTGTGTGTGAACATCTTAAAAAAAAAAAAAAAAAAAAAAAAAATTTTGCTTCCTTTGTATTGTTTCTTCTGAATATGCAGATTCAGGTGATAAAGGCAAACAATGAAACCTTTGTTTATTTTGAAAATTTTCGTAACATCTTTGGAGAAATATTCTTTTAAGGTTTAATTTCACAATGGTGTTTTGTATTTTTCATTTTAAGCATGGGCAATAATCAAGTGATTTCTTCAAAAGCAGGAACACAAGCCCCTTGGGGCTGTACTATTCCTAAGTACTCTCTAAACTTCCACTTTCTGCTGCTGGTGGCTTTGAAACCTTGAGACTTTCAAATTAGCTTTTAATGAGTTATAGGTACTAAAAGACCAAACTCTTAATTCAGAGGCTCTCCCAGGATGCTGTACTGAATGACATGACCTTCTGCACTGTAGAAGTGACACTTCTGACACCATGGAATTTGCTGTTTTTAAGTATATGGAGGTTGTTCTAAAATAAAATAGCTGAGAGAGGTTCTTTCATATCAGTCACAGAAGTTAGTGTCCACCATCATTAACTGTTTTCTTCCCTCATTCAGCCATGCTTTGTATGTAAGTGTATTTTTATGTATTTATCTGTGCCAAACAGAAACAGTGGAAAACATAAATATACCAGCTTGCAAGTTCTTCCTGCGATGGACTTTTTCATTCTTATTGTGTCTTTTACTTGTTGAAGCTAAACAAAATATGCCCCCCCCTGCAAAAAAAAAAAAAAAACGG
>VFFE01009051.1:2846172-2874545 GCA_008921705.1 Burhinus oedicnemus | reverse complement strand
TTTTTTTTTTTTTATAGCTTCTCTAAAGCTCTGCAAGTGAGAGTCCTTACAGGTATCTGGATTACCTTGTTCGTTTCAATGTGAGTGATGTAGATCAAAGGCCAGATCTTAGCCCTGCAGGCTGTGCGCAACAGATGCTGTTACAATGTTAAAGCAATAATTTATCACTGCTGTGTGTTCTCTGCATTACAAACAAAGTCATTTCACTTTTGAACTGCATTAATTGATTGTTTGCATTCTTTGCATACTTCTTGGCCATTTCAGCTCATCATCCTCTCATATGGGCAGCAGATGAGTAGCTACATTTCAGGTGATTCTGTTTAGGAAATTTGTACAGCCAACAAGTATTGTTTGTCTTTGGCTAAGATCTTTCCACTACTTGAGCTGTTTTATTTCTGTGAGAGCTAAAACAATACACTTTTTAAAAAACAAACAAACCAACCCTACCAAAACCCCTTCAACAGCTGTTGTGAAATCCATATTTGACCTCTCTAAAGGAAGAAATATTACATGTCCTATGTTTTTGTATTTTATCCTCCTGTCACAATCCCAGTGAAATAAATTATTCTGGTTTTTGTGCTAGGGTTATATGTTTTTTGCTCAAAATATGTTTACATTTAAATTTGAAAGTGAGGTTGCCTCAGTAGTGAAAATACTTATCCTCATTCTTCAAGAAGAAAAGTTGAGAGCATGATTGTATTTAAGGAAATAAGATTTGATGCTGACTTTGGGTTTTAGGGTAGCAGGTATCTTATTCTGGAAACAAATGCCAGCTTTGACTTTACTTCGTTATTTAGGGAAATTATTTTGTTCCTCAAAGAACTGGTCTCCAAGTTTCATTAAAGCTGTTTTTAAATGATTGCAATGAGAAATTTTATGAATTTTGTGCAATATATTTCTATTCATTCGATTTATGTAGTAGTTTGTTAGAAAAACTGCAGTGTTTACAAGGGGAGACAAGTCTGACTTTCATCGTTTATTCTGCACTCATTGAATCACAAGAGCTTCATTTCAGGGTGATTTCAGGCTGATGTTACTGCCAGCAACCATTGGATGAGAAGACAAAATGGAAAGTTGCAGAGTGGTAAATCTGGCAGTTGGTTTATTTATCTGTAAACAAAATGAATTTCAGCCAAACACAGTATTACCTTGCAGCGGCCTGCCTTCGGCTTCATAATGTGTGCATACTAATCATTCTATCTTGACATTTAGTTATTCTAATTATTACAGATATATCAGTGAGTGAGTGACAATTGGATATGGCTCAATAGCTCTAAAAAGATTTTAAATGGTTGTGTAACTCCAGAAAAGCAGGCAAAATAAAATGCTTGGATATGCTAGGATATGTGCAATAAACATACACTAGTCCTATGAAAGGACATCCAGAAAGGATTCCGAGATACTGTGATATCTGAGGATAGCTTACGTGTGCTGAAACAGAGGGTAAGCATACAACAGAGTTCCTGTTGGCTCTTTCTGTGGATGCTGTTAGATTATTTAATGTTCAGAGGCTGAGCACACA
This sequence comes from Burhinus oedicnemus, assembly GCA_008921705.1. NCBI lineage: Eukaryota > Metazoa > Chordata > Aves > Charadriiformes > Burhinidae > Burhinus > Burhinus oedicnemus. Next base: position 2,873,023 of record VFFE01009051.1, on the reverse strand, counting down.
AGGAGTTAATGGTCAGAGCTCCATTTCTGTAAATTCTCACTTGAGCTTATTGTACGCTTCTGTCTGCTTATTGGTCTCCTTATACTTTGAAACTAACTTGGATATACGTGAGGTACTTCTTTGTTTTAGCTGGTACTTTAAGCTGTCATCTAAAAAATACTGGGTTTTTTGACTGATTAGGTAACAGTGCAAAGACTGCACATATGGAGTGGTGAATGGCAGTTGGTTTAACTCCCTGATCTTGAGCTACTCTGCTACATGTAGGTAGGTTTCTCTACTACCTTGGTTTGGCCAAGGAACAAGGCCTTGGAAGGCACTTGTAGAACACTGGTGTAAAGTTTCTCAACAGGACATTATAATGCCCTGTGTTCTGCAGGATCCCCCCTTCTATGGGCTCTTCTGTATGCCAAGATAATTTCTCACAAAAGGTAAAATGTTGGACTATGTTCAAATGAGTGTAAGAAATGACAGTAACTGGAAGCGATAAAGAGAATTTAGAGCTTTAGAAAGTCTTTTATGGAGGGCAAATGTGGCTGTATGAAAAGCTGGCCACAAATACTGTAGGTTATACAGTACCTGGTAGATTACTTTTTTGTTGTTTTTTTTGTGGTGGTTTTTTTTTTTCTTCTTTCAAACCTGAATATTACAATTAAGAGGCAGAGGTGAAGAAAAATCACCTTATGCCATGGACCAGAGACCATGCAGAAATTCTTAGCAGGGAATTAAGCAGTGAGAAGCTAAGGACGGCCTTCAGTTTGTGCAGAGGATTAATAGTGCTGGTTGGGTAACAGCAAGGAAATCCCAGCTTGGCATATTTGCTTTCACGAAACAACGCTCTATCACTTCATTTACAGGTCATTTTTAGGATCCACTGACCCATGTTGTGGTAAGGTAGAACTGACATGAGGCCTAGATTCAACTTTAAAGTGCAATTACATGTTGCCATTGGAATAACTAAGGCATTATTAAGGCTCAAACCAAAATGTATTTTAGTATAAAGATGATATAAAAGCATTTTTTAATACATAGGTGCATAAGTGACACTGCTGTTTCAGGCTATATGATGTGTCCTTAACATGAAATCCTATTTTTCACATAATGTAATAACAATACTGTGGTTGCCAGTGATTGGTATTAGAAAATGTGCAGTGAGATAAATGCTGTTATTATGGAAATCCTATTAGCAAGTCCCTATGTACTGTGCATGTAGCACAGATTTATTAACATACCCTTCTGTAGTTACTTTCTTGAAAACAGTTTTACCTCGTATGAAATACTGTGCAATAATGCCATTAATAAACGTATCTAATTGCAGTATATAACTGTGAAAGCCTGGATGGATTGGAATGGATTCGAAGAGAAGCAGGATTATTGCAGTGGGATGTATTGAACAACATATATTGTATGTCCCTAATTTTTTGTACTACTGTATGTCAAGAGAGAGACCATTAAGTACAGTCAGGCAGCTGATGAAAAACACAAGCCTTTTTATAAAGAGCTGTCAGTAGATGGCAATGTGACTATTTTATACAGACTTTTTATTCCATATGAGGCTTAAGACTTGTAATCATTTGCCGTTGCTCCTTAAATTACTATAATTTTTTTAAAAGCTCTAAGAACCCTTTAAAACTATTCTTTAAATAATTGATAGTTACAAATGGAAATCTTAGCCCAGTATCTCCAAAAGTGATCAAAGTTGTTTTAATTTTCCAATGGTCAAGTTTGAATAAAAATAGTGTTGCATAATGTGCCAGCAGTAAACAGGAGATTACTGCTCTTATGTCTCATGTTGCTGCAGATTCAGTAAACCCATATTTTATTGATAGCTAGACACTTTGGCCATAACTCATCCAAAAGCGTGGTGCTTATAATGAGCACCAGAAGGAATAACAAAAATAAACATGTTCTTGTGCTGTCAACAATACATCCAGCGTAAGGCTTACCAGTGTCTCTTCTTTCCTCTTCTGTCTCTTTGTAGTGAATCTAACCAGGGAGAAACAAAGTTTTGGAACATCAAGTTCATCATCTGGCATTAGATTAGACATTATGGTCATATTGAGTATGAACAACTACAGCACAGTTGTATATGTTTAGTGTTCAGCTGTTAGTTGCTACTGTTGTTAATATTTCATGTGACAGCATGAGAAACATAATATGTTAGATGCACAGCAAACAACTTTGAAAAAATGTAGAAACGTATTCTTATTGAGGACCCATTGGTTTTAAATGACAGCATGGATTTGAAGGGTCTGATTTGCCACGGCTTATTTATGTTCTGAAGTATTGGGACCATACTTGTATTTATAAAAATACCTCAGAAGGTTGATGTCCACTTCCTTTTCAAAATTTTTTTATAAATCTGTCCGCAAATACCTAAATCATACATAGAAAATTTTACCTTTGGTCACTGCCTGCAGTAGGACTTGATTTAGGAACGATCCATCTTCATTACAGTGGTCTCATTTATAAATCATATTGTGGTGGGAGGCAACAGTCTGTCTCTGTGCAACAGTACCCACGTACCTGAGTCAAGAGGCTGTTTGTTGAATTTAAGCAGTCTGGAATGGGTCTGTACCGTTGTGTGTATGCATTCTCAAGCATGTGTTGGAGGCTTGGAAGGATGCAGAAGTAGCTGTACCTACTATACATTTCACATTCAGGTAGATTGCTATAATATTGGCTCTGGTGAGTGCCTAGGTCCCTCAGGAAGTTGCAAGTAAACCTGGCTACCCAGCTTCCTGTTTTGGGTTGGTTTTTCTTTTTTTTTTTTTTTTTTTTCCTCCTGTTGGGTTGTCCAAGGCTATACATAAATGAGATCTCTATTTTTACTTGAACTATCTGTGCTCTCTAAAGACAATTCATGGTGTCTCACACTCAGGCTGACCTTCGCTTTTGAAATGCAAAGAGGTGGAACAGTTCACAGTCCATACCTGTGTCTGGTCACCAGCTGCACTGGTGGTGACAAATAGACCACTGAGAGCTGAAAACAGGCTACTTAGCGAGTGGGGTGAGACACCCAAGAGCTCAAGAAAGTTGCATTTTCATGTAATTCATGCCAGTCACTGTCTATATAAGCTGGTGCAATATACAGCCAGTTGCAAAGGGTCCTTAAAAATTTCCTCCAAGTTCCTGGTACCAGGGATGTGACTAATGGCAGAGTGGGTGCAGCCACCCATCCTGAGTGGCGTAGATGCTTGCCAGGTGAAGAGGACTGATGTGCTTGTCCTGTGGGTGCATGGGAAGCTCATGGGCCTCACCATGGTCCTGGTAGATATGAAAACAGGCTACTCCAGGCAGAAGCTTGGACTGTGGGAGCAACCCTCAAGAACGAAGTGTTTTCGGCTTTTGAAGCAAGCAGTTCTGGCGGCATTTGCAACGGGAAATTGAACCGTCCTTCGATCGCTTAAAGAAAACTAATCCTTTCATTGTGGGCTGAACACTGTAAACTGTTGTTTTCAGCTCCTTGTTACGATTAGCTAGGCTTTAGTGGTTTGTTTCTGGGGGAGAAAAAACTGCTTATATTTGTTAGGCATTTCTTTGGAGCATCCCTAGTCATTTACAGCAAATGTATCATCTTTTCCTAAACACAGCAGAAATGAATAATAATGGAGACTTTTCTTACTTCAGACTTTTAAACCTATTTTTCCATTCAGTCCTGCACCCAAGGAGGTTTATTTCTCTTCTCTAGGCCAAGCCCACAACTGTTTTTCTGGCTTCCTGGTGGTTTTCTGCCTACATGTACCAACACATCTACCTCCTGTCAATACAGGACCCGACGTTTTCAATCAATCCCCTGGGCCTTCCCACATGGCTTTCTGTTGTTTCAGCTGTTTTACTCTATTAAAGATCTTAATTCCTCTGAACAAAGGGCTGCTAGCATGTACATCAGCTTGCAAAGTCTGTGATTTCCCACGGATCGGAGGCATACTTGCTGGCAACCATTTAACACCTTCCAGCATAACAATGCTCTGCAGCAGCGTGGGGCATGGAAACCCACCGCTCAGATTTAAGAGCCCTTCTGTAGTGAAAGCATCTGTCAGGATCCTTGCCCAACCTCCCTGTTCTGGATGGCTGTGCAAGGGGTAGGTAGCCTTAAAGTACCTTTGAGTTGGTTAAAAGGTTACTTTGTTCAGAACTTTTGTTTCATGCTGCCTGTTAGTTAAATAACGTATCTAGATAAACGTATTAAATCCTCACTTTGCCCAAATTCTTGTAATGCAGATGGAAAGATTATTTTTTTTTCTGTGGCTTTCTGTAAATAGGTTTGAAAGTGTAAAATCTTCTTTCTTGTATTTATATATATGGCTGTGTGCTTAAATCTGCACATACAGAATAGCTGTCTGCAAAAGTCATGTAGGAGTTATAGATTATCAGCCTTTACAAGACAAACATTACTTGCTGATTAAATCACAGGAAATATTCCAATACCATACCAGTGTTTTAATACATTCATATGTAAAGGAAATACAGTCTGTTTCTTGCTGTGCATAACAAATCTGGAACAAGAACATTAAAATATGGCACTTCACTAGTCCCTGTTATATTTCTTCACATTCAGTCATGCCAGCTGTTTTATTTTGCTATGGATGTCCCTACTGGAACATTAGAAAAGGGACCCAATGACCCTGCTTCCTTACCAGTCTCCTGAGAGCAATCCTTGAGAGATTCATGAGAAGGATGAAGTTTAGCAGATTTATATAATTTGGACTTTCTGAATGGTTGAACAAGAACTCCTCCTAGATTGTTAAGAGCTGAAGGCTGTGTCTTATGTCATTCCACAGCTAATTTTTCCTAGGTATGTAATAGGATTTTCGATTTAACCTGTGCGCTTAATGTCATGAAGCATTAATTATTATCCATACTTCTGAAAAGGCAGTGCGATAAAAAAAAATTATACAGTTTTAAAAGAAAAACTTTTACTTAAACTTTCCCTCATCTGCTGTTGAAGTTGAGTGAAACATTGCGTACTTTTGTTCTTATTCGCGTAGAAATTCCAATAATAGAAATATTTTTTTTTCAGGCTAAATTTATCGATTGATGTAGTTGTAGGCTGAATGCATTGCAGTCATTGATGGCCATGGCATGCTCAACAAAAATTCAAAAGGCAGGAAACGTTGTCTTAATGTAGTCCTTTGCTTTTTGGTTGTGAACTGGTAAGTATTGATCCTCAATGTTCACATAAGACAGTTGCAAATTATTAACTCCCTACATTACGTGTATTTTTTTTCTTAGTAAGAAAGATGTGTAATATTGCAACAAAAAAGGTAAAGAACTGGCTGGATTTTCTGTCACAAGAATTTTGCCTTCTGTTTGAGACGACTTACCTTTCAGAAGCAGCTATGAAATACTATGTTGTGGATGGTCTTGCTGAGGGTCTTCAGTAAAGAGAAATGGGCATTACTTTCAATAGTACGAATCATTATTCTGACAGGCAGAAAATAGCTGACAAAGTAAAAAGCTTGACTGTTCTCAAGGAGTTTGATTTAAATCAATAAAATTTTATTTAATCCTGCTACCCATCTTTGGGACGATTTTCAATATTAAACTCAGAAATTAATAACCTACGTGGACCAAAGCTGAGTATTTTTGCAGCTCTGCCTCCTTTCAGCAATGACGGCAATTTTCCTGTGTATGTAACTCTGTGTTGTGTTTGCAATACTTCTACTTGACTTGGGGTGTTGCTTTGATGGTTGATCGTTAGACAGATGCACCTCTGATTTTTGCTGAATAGGGCTGTGAGGATGTTTTTTCCTGCATGAAATCCAGGCTGGGCAGAGAAGTGGGGTTGCCATCATGTGTTAGTGCAGCCTCACTAAGCACTTGAACGCAACTGGATTGTACACTTAGACTGGGGGAGACCTCTTCATTTTTGTAACGTAGAGGGGGGAAACTGAAGTCACATACACAAAGCCACTTGCGTTCATAAATGGTTGCAGGACATGTCTCAGGTTTGGTTCACTCTGAACCAATAGAATAATGTAAACATCCTTTCAATAAAAGTAGTGGGTTCATTATGGGGCCAAGATTACTATAAAAAATAATCCCACCTCAGATATGAAAAAGCACCTTACAATGAGACAGCTCTAAGCTTTTGAACATCACTTATGCAGACAAAATAACTTCTATACTTTGTGTTTGTTATGTTGAGGTTTTAAAAATTGGATGCATTTGACACATTTAATTCAATACTCTCATTAATTCCTCGCACTGAATGCTTTAATGCCAATCATGCAGAAAATATTTAAATATGACAAGTTCTTTTTAATTATCATAAAATTGTATTACAATAAAAGCAAAATGCTTGGTTAAGAAATTCAAACAACATAAGCCAATTCATAGTTATACAAACAAACGCTGCAAAAATTGCATGCAGAAAAATGTGAGAATAACAGAAAAGCTTTTATTAGGAAATCACACTTCTCTACTCTCATGTTTCACCTGGGTGATTAAAGATGCTTCTTTTCCAGAAAATGTCTGATTTTTGTTTTGTCACAGGAAGGAATCAAATGATTCCCATTAATTTCAATGTGCATTTTAGTTATCTGAAGTGGAGGGTTTTTTGTTTCCTTTAAAGTGAAGATTTCAGTATTATCCAGTGTTTGAAGTTAGGGAGTGAGAGAGATGCTAATAGAAGGGGGGAAATATACAGCAAACCATATGCAAATATTAATGCATTTTCTTTGATCTTATATGAAAAATATTGTAGACTTCTGAGGGCTAGAAATGTCACAGATAAAATCAGCACCCTTTCTAATGGTGAACACTGCTTTCATCACTTTCTTGATTTACCAGTACTCTGACTTAAGGTCTCCCAGTTCTGAGACTTGATTTCATAATTTACGTATTTAGTCCAACAGGCGTTAGATCTTGCCACTTCTTCAGTTCCTTTTTAGTCTTTAGATCTATCACTTAATGGGGGGAGAAGAGAGAGACAACATCTAAAGATGTGCTTAAAAGAGGAGTGGGAAAGCTTCACTTTTTATTATCAACTTGCCTCCTGTCAAGAGCTATTTCTGTAAATCAGACCAAAGAGTAAATAGATCATATAGACCTCTTGTTACTTTTGTAGTCTTGGAGGAGCCTGGAATATTTTCCATGGTGTTATGATTTCAAAGGATGCAGTTTGGATATTCTCTTAAACGGCAATTCTCACACTGCAATCTGGGGATTGCGGTCTTGTTCAGCTGGGATCCACTTGATATTGTCCTGCCTCCTCCTTCATCCTTTTCATGGCGTTACATGTAGCTGAAAGGTTGTCCCCATACTACTCTCCCAAGAAGTAACGTTTGCAGATGCATATAGATATTTTATGGCAAAGGGTAGGAATGGAAGATGAGTCAGTGAATAAAATGGTTACTTCTCTTAAAGTGTTACTATTTCTCAAAGGGTCTTGTCCACCATTTTTCATAACAAGTGTCTTGACTGGAATTTGCCAAGTTGTGAAAACTGACATTTGAAGGAAAAGGGCTTAATTTCAACAAAAATCTGCTTGGATTACAAGACTTCAAGATATTTTTTATTTTTAAATATGCCTGATTTATTGCTGATTTTTCCTTCAGACTTTCTTGTTAGTCCACTGCCTAGGCAGAAATTAGCAAATTGGAGTCTTGGGCAGTGGCTTCTCCTCATAGGATGGCTAACCCCTCCAGCTCATAGGATGGCTAACCCCTCCAGTGTAAGGCCTTTTTCCCAATTCCCTCTTGTGAGAACTTAGAAGAACTTTCCTCTTTTTATCAGAATCAGATCCACACCCCCTCCCCAACCCAAACCACAAAAAACCCCAACCACCCCACCTCCAAAACCTGCCCCCAAAATACCAGACTCCTCTATGGTATCAGATCAGCTTTCCATGTACATCTTCACAGTTAAATAAACCTGAACAGGAAGGTATGCGCGTGTGTGAGAGCATAGGCGTGCATGTACAGGTAAAGTGTCAGTGACTTGGCCACTTGTCAGAGATACGGAAACCTTAGGTTCAAATTCTGCTTGTGCTTAATTCAGGATTATAATAGTGTAGGAACCGCTTTGTCAATCTTGACCAGAAATTTCACCTCGCATCTTTTATCAGTGACACCTTTGTAGCAAAAGCAATACATTTCTGTAAATAGCAGCACTTTTGCTGTTTTCCAGGATAAAACTCTTATTAAAAATATTCTCAGTTCTCAAATGTTACAGTGAAAAAGCACACGTCAGTGCTGCTCACAAGCGAAGACACGACGGAGCTGAGGGTGACCCCAGGACAGCAGTCACAATTTCCCCTGGGCCCCAGCTGGGCTGGTGACAGATGGGATCCACTGACAGCCCAGGGACCATCCTGTAAGGCAAGATGATGGATCAAGTCCTGCATCAGTGTAGGAAGTCTAGCCAGGATCAGGAGAGGACGGGGCTGGGTACAGGCACTGTGCTGGGGCAAGTGCTAGGGACCCATGCCCCAGTGAAATGGGACCCCTGGGAGAGGGGCAGGGCCATTTAGGGCCTATTAGTGCCCTCAGGCCCTCAAAAACTGCTTAAATGGTACAGTTTTAAAACACATTCCTTGTGCACCCGGCTTAGCCTGGTCTGTCAGGAAGCTCTGCACTGATTTACTTACAGTTTTAAAGCAAGAAAGAGATACTTTGAAAAAAGCATTGCGTAAACGAGTAACGTCGTGTGATGTTATCGTCATCTAGATGTTTCTCCTAAATAAGGCTGACGGGCTGTGGGAAGCAGTGAGCAGAGTACGGTGGATGCATGACTGCCTGTACAAGCCTATTCATGATATTCATCACAAATTAATTCAATGTGTGAGCTGGTCTTCTGCTGTGCTACTGATGCATACTTTTCTTTATAGGCTTTTTTTGCCCAAAGACATGCCATTGCTGTTCAAAAAGTCTGTGATTGTCATAGCAGGCTACTTCCAGCTCAGATGATATGTAACCTCATGTAGGAGAGGCCATGAATTTTAATGGCAAATAATTTAGTTGATAAAGAAGGTAACAAAACTAGTAAAAGAAATGAAGTAACAGTGTTGAAAAGTGAGCAGTAACGTGTATCTGTTACAAGATTTGTTATGTTTGTTCTGAATTCTGAATACCAGGTGTAAAATTAGAAAACTTGCACTTTAAAGCAGCAGAGGACAATCTTTTGCTGCATTTAGTTCTCAACTAACGTAACAGAGCTAGCAGGGAAATATCTGTAACTGTTTGCAATGGACAAAAATTATAGAGGGGAAGCCAGCTCTAAAGTTGACTATATTAGTTTGCCTGTCAAGACACATTATATCAGTTGGGCAGAGCTGAGAAAACAAAACTGGTATGTTTTCATAAAATATATCTGTAGAACTCTCTGCTATGCATATTGTTATACAGATATATGACCTGATGATTTCTCTAGTGCATTGTAAAGGAATATGCATGTTTTCTGCTCGGAGGAGTTGTGTTGCAGTGTCCCTGTAAGAGGGGGTTTCATACTGTATGTAGTTGTAAAGAAGCCTCGATGCCTAAACTCAAGGGGTCTAATCTGCAAGTAACATTGATTTAAAGGTGTAATATAAATGTTTAGTGGCCACAGGTTTGTAGGGATTTTGCTTTATATCAAGGCAGTTTATCTTCCAAAATTACAAGGAAATAGTTCTCTTTTCTGATCTTACATTACTTCAGTGAAGATCACAGGAGACCTTTTTGTGAAGACAATGTAGGACTTCTGTGTAAGTGGTATTTTTCAACCTAGAAGTGTGCTTTTGAAATAAAACCTTTAAATGAGGCTATAATGCTTAGAAATACAATGGAGGTCATGACTGGATTTGGTATGAATTGCATAAATAAAATGGAATGATAATATGTAATCCTCTTACCATCCTATTTCATAACAGAAAATGTAGATGCAACAGTGATTGGCAAAACATAACAATTCTTTTGTCATTTTCTTTAGCAAGCTGTTTGACTGCAGTAGCGTATGTTCCTGTAAAGGAAGTTAACTCAGTTTTTTGGTCTCTTTTTTTAAACAAACTAAGGCCTTTCAATACTCAGAAAATTTAACAAATTGCCAATAGTGATGTTTCCTTGAAGGCTTTCTATTTTGTTGGGTAACTTGAATGATTAATTCTTATATTGTTGGACTTTCAAACTTTTCATTTTCACTGTGTTTCTTTTCTTATTTATGTTTGTGTTTTGGTTGGCCAGCTTGATCACATAACATTGCAATTGCTCCCTAATACAAAAGTTGTTTGGTTTTTGTTTGTTTTTTTGTTTTTTTTCTTAAATTGGAAAATAATCAACAATAAATAACTGATGCTTGTTTTTGCCTGATGAATAAAAATTACATTAAAAACTGCAGCATTTTTTGAAACAGTCTTTAAAAGTTGTGAACATTTTCATAACTAATAGGTATTAATATTAAATCTTTCAGAATGTCATTCAATCTTTTCACCTTAGGTCTAAGGTGAAAGCTGCTTTCATTCATGAAAATGCAATATGTGAACTATATTGCTTATTAAGGTTGGTTTTGTTGTGATTTTTTTCCCTTTTTTTTTTTTTTTCCTTTTATTATCCCATCCCTCTCAAACAGACCTCACGAACTTCAGGTGCACATCTTGTCTTCTAAAAACTAATTCAACCAAACCTGACAATTTAGCAGTTCGTTCATCAAAAATCTGGCTTCTCACTCAGAAATAGTATGTAAAACTGAAGAAAATACTGCACTGATCTATTAACATGCATGTTTGCGACCTGACTTTGTGCATCTGTGCCGGAGAGTGAATTTTTAAGGTATCCCATGTAAGCTAGGTGGAGGGCACAATGCTGCTTGTGCTTTTGTAGGAAATGATTGATATTTGTATGAAAAACAGGTGGAGTTTTAGATTTAATGTGATGGCTGAAGCAAGAATAATCTTTCCCAGTGTTGCATCCCCCTATCTGTTTATGCATGTGTGTGTGCCCCCACCTCCCCTCCACCTTAGGAACAAGCTAAAAACAGGAGCTAGTGATGATGCTCTTATAGTCTAGAGGGAGTCCAATTATATGCTCTGCTTTCTTAGGCTACTTGCACAGTTACGTTGTCCATAAATTTTAACCTGCTGGAGTTGCAGTCTGGCTAGTTTTCTTGGACACAAAAGTAGTGGGTCACAGCTGAAGAATATTTCTTCAAGTAGAAAAAAAACCACTAAAAAAACTACCTCCACCCCACCCTCAATGTTCCCACCTTAAAGACATTGGAAAATATTCATTAGATATATGATTTTTTTTTTTTAATGGGAGTGTGTATTCAATATTAGTCATCAATTTCAGATGCCTTGTAAAACTTGCAAAGAAAAAGACATGTCATGCTGCTCAGTTATTTCAGCTGTGAATTGCCTTGTGTTAAGAGTTTAAATCATACCCATTTGTCACTTTAATGCAAAGTGGATATTTTTGTATTAAGGAATGTAGACAAAGATGTGATTTAGGATGAATCCTGTCAAGGTGTGATTCTGTGTTAAATTCTTGGAGAACTTGGCTGAAGACTGATATTAATGTGAAAAATATTTATAGTAGGAAGCTGTATGTCAGTAATGCAGACTTTGTGGGTTCTTCCAGCCTCCAGAAGTACACTTTTTTGTCAATTCTCCCGCAGCTAAGGCATTTCTGTTAGGTCGTAACCACTTAAGAAACACCTCTTCACTTAATATTGTGGTATACAGAAATTCTAATTTTCTAAAGGAAGTCATGAAAACAGAGATTTTTAGCCTGGAGGGATAAGATAGAAGTTGTCTGACTATCAAAGGAATCCTCTTCTAAGAGGAGAAACCATCAGAAAGTATAGCAGTTTGAATATAAAACTGTACAAACCTTCAAACTCTAAGTATAAAGGAGTGTCAAATTGCTGGTAGTTTTTCTTTTTCTTTCCCCCCAGTTTCAATAGAAGGATCCTTCACCTGATCAAATGTAAAGAGATGACAAGAAGTAATTTATATGGGATCACATTCACTATGTAAATGATTGCAACGAAAAAAATGAAAGCTCATTTCTCCTGTGTGCTTGCATATACAGCAGTTACTCATCACATAATACTTATGGATGGATTCTCTGATTCTGACAGCGCATTAGGTACCGAGGTAAAAGCACAAGGGAAATGAATGAAAGAAATAGCATATGTCTAAGATGTTGGTGCAGCCAAGGTATAACAGATTTGTCACTGGAGATAAAACAGCGTAATTCAAATGCATCCAAATGTAAGAAGGCTCCACCAAGAGGAAAAAAGTGAGCATTTTTTCTTTTTTCTTTTTTCTTTTTTTTTTTTTTTTGACTCTTGATTTAAATGAATAATGTGAGGTTGGCCATTGTGGGTGTGCTGGGTGCACTCTGTGATTAAAATTCAGTGGGACTGAGGTTGTTCTGCTGGATTAGCTCTGAACCTTGAGGTTTCATGCTGTTGCTTTGTAAAAGGCAAACCAGCATGAATTCATTGTAGAAGTGGCCCAAAATATTCTGTTGAAGCTATTTTTTTTATTAAAATTATTTTCTGTGTGAGAAATGTATGCTCTTTACAGACAGCTTTGACTTCTTAGCAAAAAAATGAAACACTTGAAAACAGAAACTTTCAGCTTTCAGCAGAAAGCTGGAAACCTTTGATTTAAAAATGCTGCTGTGCTGGTTCACAAGTGTTGTATTGTACTAAAGAACCTGGATCTCAGAAGCAAATGTAATTGAATTCTAGCTCTCATGAGGGTGAATTTGTAACCTGTCATGGGGATTTTTGTCTGCTATTTCGGTATGTTGAAACAAGGATATTTTTGTGGGGTGAGGGAGTAAGACTCATTTTTGGACAAATTTTAATTATGGTAGACCAATTTATGGGCACACGTATGCATATGCTTTACAATGAGCCCTTATTTTAGAATGTACAGAGGCCTGATTCTTTTAGCTTAAATCACACTTAGCTGTCTTCCTCCTCTCATGCTGTTGGAGAAGTGCTTGATGTATAAGGGACAGGTTGTCAGCAGATGAACTCCTTTTCATCATCACAAATAACTGTAGACATGAAATATTACTCAATTTTCTTGAGCCAGGAAAGGAGCTTTATTTTAAGGGAAGGCTTTAAAAAAAATTGTTTCAACATTTCAATCTTCTGTCAGAATATACTGCGCTGTTACATATCTTAACTCTAGCGCTTTTGGGTAACTTCCTGCTAGGTTGAAATTTAGCATGTACCCTCCTTGCAATAATTTATGTTTAGATGAGATGCACTTGGCACCTCATTATGAGATACCCAGGCATTTATGAGACTTCAAGGCTATGTCTAAACTGCAAAGAAGGAACACCTGGGACTATTGTGGGCCACAGGGGTCAGTGAGCCCCTAATCCAGGGTGGCTGCACACATGCTGCGTGTGTGGAGAGGCTCCAGAGTGTTCTCATTCTGCAGATGTGCCCAGGAATTGCTTGGGAAAGCAACAGCTGATGCAGGGAGAAACTGTGCTGGGATTCTGCTGCAGTTTAACTTTACAGGTAACTATACTATTGTACCTGGAATCTCTATCAGTGATTCTTAAATTTGCTAGGATAGACATAGACAGCGTTCCTGGCAACAGCATAATGTAAGTAAAAGAAAAGAATTTTAATCCTGGCATCCTGATCAAATGTCACCTTAGGTAATTGAACTGTATCCTGTAGTCTCAGCTGGATAGGTAATTTGATTGTCATCTCAACTGAGCTAGTGTAAATCTGGACTAACTGTACTGAAATAAACAGTTACAGCTGTGTGAAATCAGTGTAAGTGAAGGGCAATCAGGACTACTGTGTGTTAGAGCTGGGCAGGAAGTGTACACTTTTTTGTTGTTCTTATTGGCACAAAGTAAGACGCTTCAAAACTTTGCGAAAAGTTCTCTAAGGTTGGGTATAAATCTGAGGACCTGCTGTGATTCCAGGATCTAAGCTTAAAAAGAAAAAAATATTTACCAAGTGTCATGGATTTCTCAACAGGCTATGCTAAAGCCCACTATGAAGCGGCTCTTTTAGCACCTTTTCAGCCTTGCCATAGCAAGTGCCAAGGTGTTGTGAAGCTGGGGCAGATCTCGAACGATGAATGGAGAATCTAAAATTAATCATGGAGAATGTGTGTTTATTCTTGAGATTTATATCTTCATGTGAACACAGGGATTTTTTTACTAGAGCTAGGCTAAAGGTTTAGATTTTGGTGAAGATTTTTCACATTAGTATGCCTTGTACACCATAACCTGGGACTCAGTTTCTCAAGCAACAAAAGAAGAATAAAGGTGGGACACTTATACTCTGTTGACTACTTTAGTGTTTCTTTTACTCTCTACTACTTACATTTTGTTTCATGTTCCGCTGTTGCTGAAATTTTGACACAGAAAATAAGACAATTGTACAAATACAGTTCTTGACTTACTAATGTCTGTGACTCCTATGACATACACTAGCAAAGGTTTTGCTGTCACAGTCACCCACTTGAACTGTCCAAAAGTGTCACTTTACTTTTATGAAATAAGGTGGATGCATTAATGCTTTAACATGCTCAGCTACTTCATACCTTATATTTGCTTGTCACATTAATATTTTGTTCAGATTTTTAAATAAGTACAAGTATGCGAGTCCCACAGCGTTCATGCTGAAGGCTAGTTTCTTGTATTTCACTTGAAACAATGCTGGTAGGTTGCAGCAGTATTAATCTATAATAGGGAAAAAGAAATTCAAAACAATGATTTATTGCAGGGTTTTTTAGATTATTTTGCTTTATTTTTCAAGTTACCAGATATGATTACTAGAAGAAAAGAGGTAATCATCTCCATACCAGAGCAGCAGTGACACCTCTCAGGATGGTTGCCCACAGGTGCACTCTGAGTGAGTGATGGCAGAAAACAACTAATGCAGGCCTCTTTCCTATTTGTGAATAATCCATGTGCAAATTCTGTTTGCATTTTTTTATTGCTATTTTAAGTTGTCCCTTAAATTTTCATGACGAATTTCAGCTGTTGAGGTGATTTGTAAACTACTTGCTATTAGTATTCCCTGAAATTATTCAGTGTTACTGAGAGACCCTGTGTAGTTCAGTTGCAGGATTTTGTCTTATACTTTTCCTAGGAGCCTAGAATGGGAATTTCCAATTTTGAGGTGATGGATCTAATTTATGGCAGTGATTTTAATTAGACTTAGTTCTGGAAGTGAGGCTTAGAGTGCCTCAGTTGAGAATAATGAAAATCACTTAACCCTATTTTTAGAATTATACCAAGTTCCCTATTTTACAATTAGTATAAAGAGAAATTAAGATGTGTTAGAAACCTTGCAGAATCTAGAACTCTACTTACTGTTTTCTGTTTGCAGCTATTGCAGTTGCACAGCATCTTTATATTAGCTTGATAGCTTGAACCTTCATTTGCAATGCATGTATGCCATTTACTTATGAAAAAGGCATAAAATACTATTGAGTATTACAATTAGCCCTGAGCTATTCAAGCTTTTTGTATTTATGTTATTTAGAACAAAATTGCGGCTATCCTTTTGGTCGATGCTATGCTCCTCATGGCAAAAGCAATACTTAAAAAAATGGCTTCTAAATCCCACTTTCAAAACTGAGTATCGACATTTTTGCATTTGTCCAAATCAAAGAAGTGTGTGTCTGACAACTTGTGTGCAAGCAAATGCTGTTCTAAACCAAGGTTTCTCCTAAGTGGGGACAAGTTCACAGTCTAGTTTATCCGGCTGTCCAGGGTTGTTTTCTATCATCTTATAAATCAGTTTTCAATCAGACAAAAGCATGCAAGGGAGGATGTAATAAAAATATTAATTTGGTAAACTAATTAAGTATTCTTTTGCTCTGCATAAGCCACTTCAAAATGTGGTTGGCTTTTCCCTGTACCTTTTTTGGATCAGTCTGCAAAGGCCTGTGGCTCTGAAATTCAAACTGTTTGGTCCATGCTCTTCAAATACAAGTTTTCAGCCAGAAGGCCTATTAAAGTCCAGATATAGTGTCCTCTTATAATATGCCTGGGTGGTCTCAGTTCCTTGCCTGGAAAGGTAGAAGTGCTAATCTGTTACACTGACAGCTCTGAGTGGCTCACACAACTGAAACACTTATTTTCTTTTGATTTTCGTTTCTTGCTGCCCTAGATGCCCTAACAGTAGAAGCTATCACAGTGGATGTGTCCATTTTAACTATTCCTGCAACACATGTAGAGCCTTTTAAGGAAAAATCTGAATTCTCCTCTATTGCCATTCTTTCTGCATAGACATGAACAGGCACAAATTTGTGAGGCATTTTGTAGGGGGTATCTGGCTATGCCTAATTTTAATTGCATGAGTGCTGTTAGGTGTGGAGAGAAGAGAAAGTAATCGTACAGACTACAAAAATCTGTGAGGTTTGGATTTGGAGGGGATGTGGAGAGGGCTGGAGTGTTATTGGAAACACTCCCGGTGCAATGACAGTTTCCTGGTGAGTTACGTTTTTGCTGCCTAATGATGACACTAAATCAACGTGCTTGGCTTCGCTGGCTGTTTAAGTCATGGTTAATACTGGTTTTTTTTTTTCTTCATTAGCAAAATATTTGGCCCCCTGGTTTGCTACTCAAACTTAGAGGACTGTTTTGAGTATACAAAAGAGAATCTATTTCTTACAGTGTCATTAACTTGGTACTATTGTAATGTTTTAATAGAGTGAGAAGATGCTCGCGGGCAGGTTAATTTTGTCTCTTAACTTCCTGAAAAACACTCTTCTGCTTTTCCTAAAGTTCAGCTGTAGTTCCACTTTGACATGACAGTCATGATATGTAGTATTTCACTGCATATCATATGTATGTATTCTTTACTATACAGAACCAGCAAAGTATGTCAGGTACTGGCTGTAATCGGTTATCCCAAGCCAAAGACATCTGGTGACGCCAAGACTTTTCTTAGGATCCAGCTCCAGATACTTAATGATGGGAGGATTTACTCACCAGTGGTTGCTCCTACTAGCACCCAGGACGCTCAGGCTGTACTGGGATGTGCAATGTTGCTGGGAACAGACTTCTTTTGAGGCTGCTTTATTTAACGTTAGAAATTCTTTTTTTGTGGCTGAATAGTCGTAGATTGTGCCCTGTGGCCTATAAATGTGTCTCAAATCCACCTTATCCTCCTATCTAAGCTACATGGGCTAATCATGCTCATGACACAGCCCGGGAGTGATCCCATAGTGTGCACGAGCATTGGAGCTGGTGTGCCCAACCTTGCATTGAGCTGAAGGTAAATGTCAGAAAAGAGAACAATCTTGACCCAGATGTTTGAGCTGTGCTCCTCTCTGTGTACACCCAAAAGACTGAGGCTGGAGCTCTCTCTTGTTCTAGATATAAAAAAAAATAAATTAAGAACAGTGAAACTTTATAAAACTTTTACTGGCTTCATGATTCATACAGACTAAAACAGCTCAGGGAATCTCAGAAATAGCTCTAAAGCACTCGTGTAGGTGGTTTTAAATCACAGAAGAGATGAGCTCTAATACGTGATGGACTCTCAGTCACAGCACAATAAATTATTACTGTGATCTCCCATAAATTCCAGTGGGGGGAGGGAAGGTTGGCAACTACTGATATACCACTTTTCTGGATAAAACACCTTACTACTGGATCATTTTGCATGCAGTCACAAAGCAGTAGATGTATAGGTTAAGTTCTGTTGTTGACTGTCCTAGCAAGGCTGCAAGCAGCATAGGAGATATTCAGTTCTTATGGCTATCCAGATTAACTGAACATAATTGAGGAAGATGTGTTGTGAAATTCTTTCTTTTTTTTTTTTTTTGTGAGTGCAAATAAATACTGTTAATGCCAGTGCTATTAGTGCTATGTATCTAGCTGAGATGACCTTTTCTTAGTGCAACCTAAGAAAAGCATCGGAGTTCATGTGACTGTTATTCCTAGATGACATTAAACTGAATCTTCACATAAATCTAAATGCATAGAATCCTCAAAAATAAAAACCCCACATCAAAAAACCCCCAGATTTCCCCACTTTAAAGTGTTCTCTTTTGAATCTGGAGCTTTAAAACAAACAAAACTATACCATATTTCCAATTTGATTTATTCAGTGCAATGCAGAAGTATGGATTTTAAAACAGTTATGTATTTATAGACAAGCTTTACATGCCAAGCAGATAACACAGCATGATTTATAGGCAATTAGAGCTTGTGCCACAAAAAATGGCTTAAGGGTTTAAGTCCTGCTTAACACTTGCTTTATTGTCGTACATCTGAAATTATGACCCTCAGAAGGAAATTAAGGCTTTTGCTCAGATGATGCCTTACTGTGCACAGCAGTTTTTGACTAAAAGTTCTCTAGATGACTGAAGTTTTGTGTTGGGGTTTACAGAAGAAGCCCTCAGTCTTCACGTGTTGAGAAAAGTCTGTATGCACAAATGAAATAACCTTCATCCATCTCACTTGACTAGGCTGATCCAGCAAATTTGCTCAGAACATGCCCAGCAGACCCTGTTCTTCCCGCAGCTGAGCCATCAAGTGGCTGGAAAGGCAAGTGCAGGAAGAGTGCCTTACACCACCCTTTCCTCCCACCTCATTGAGCCTACTCCTTATGCAGGGGAGAAGACAACTCACCAGGGTGTGCATTTAACTCCTTTAGCTTTCTTGCTTTTGCCTGAAAAAACCCTCAGCTACCACCTGAATCTGTTTCAGAGAGAGGAGGGATGTTAGCAGGGGTCTTCTATGTCCTGGGTGAAATTGTAAGCAAAGCTATAGTAAAAAAAATTGAGCCTTTCCCTTTGTCATTCTTAGAGGAAATGCATCACCCCTGTTTAGTTTTAAAAACCAAACCAACCAAACAAACAAACAAAAAAACCCCAAAACCCACCCCCCAAAAAAAACAAGCCAAAAAAACCCAACCAATTTTTGAGTGTGTTTCTTCTTTCTGGCGCTTCTGATCATATAGCTGAAGCACCTTTTTATGAATGGTGCCTCTTGGAAGTCCCATTCTGAGATGACTAAGCTGAACAATGTTGGAAATCTTCACCCATAACTCAAATTGATAGAGGATTTACAAGTCCAGGGTTGTAGTTTTGAGTACACTGGGTCTAGTTTGTAAGTCTAGTCTGTAAGCATAGATAAGGTTTTTCTGCTTTAAAGAAAAGGCTTGGAAACAGTTGAGGGTAAAAAAAAATCAGTTCATTTCCCTTATTGCATTTTATAGTGCTGCAAATTTCTTAACCGCTCCAGTAGGCTTTTTTTGTGATCGTAACAGTCTCCTGAGTGTATCATTGTGAATTCATACACAAGATATTACAGCGTCAGATGAAATGCTCCTTCAAGTCTTTAGAGATCTCAGTGATGCAAACCCATCATGGTTACATCATGTCAAGATGTTGGCAAATAATGTCACTGGAAATCTTTGGAGCGCATTTCACAGTAAAGAACTGAAACAAAAACATGTCAGAGCAATTCCAAAACCAGAGCCATCTCATTATCAAGGCAATTATGAAAGACAAATTATGAGTACTTGTAACTTTGTCCATGTTACCAGATGTTCTGTCTTTGAACAATGGCTTGATCTTCCTGATGTTAGCCTATAAAAAAGTAAAGGTGCCCATTTCATTGAAATGCCATGTGTCTAGGTATCTGGTAGCAAATGGGGAACAATGTGATATTGTTTAATTGATGAGGATGTTAATTTAAAAAAAGTTCTTTTGCTTTAAATACTTTAAATTTTGGTAGCTTAATTTTGAATATTCCTGTTGTTGTTGTGAGGAAAAAAAAAAAGTGTTTTGGCCATTCTCTCTTGCCCAGTCAACTGGCAGAAGACGCTTTGAGAGCAAAGTTACCAGGATAACTATGTATTTTGTTAAGCAACTTGAACAAGAGAGAGGCAGCAGCCTTAGTAGCTGAAATTTTGAAGGCTTGAAAGGAAGTTTAGGCAGTGAAATCTGGAATTCTAAAAGCTAGTAGTGCCTGAGGTTTCAAGTTAGGATTGAATTCTTAGTATGCTTTCTTACAATATATACCAGGGAAGAGACAATCTTTGTCAACAATTTTTCTGTGAAAAGGAAGAAAGGAAGAATATGGAAAGAGAGGCAGGAGAGTTCATTTTACCTGGTTATGACTAAACATACATTCAACTCTAGGTGAGTTCTGTGCCTATATGTATCAAAGTACAAATTAACTGAGAGGTTTCTTCTGCGAATTAGGCAGATGAAAGGAAAAGGTTGCTGTTCACACTTGAGATCATTCAGATGATGCAGATGTGTGAATTCTTTTGAACGCAGATAAAAGTTTGCAAAACGTGTGTATTTTTCTCATTAGTTCCCAGTCTTTAATAACTTTCTCCTTAATTTGTGAACAATACAGTTTTTGCAGGCACGATTTGGTGTCACTATTTTTCTGCCCAGATGCTTTACTGTTTACAGCATTGTAATTCAAATACAGAAAGATAAGAAGAGAATGTTTGTCAGCAAGGGAACAATATGTGGACTTCAGGGTAAAGTTGCAGGTATATGGGGAAATGAAAAGAATAGTGGAAAGTGGACTCTTGTGAGACATTTTACCCATCTTATGTATTCCGCACAGACGCGTGATGAAACCATCCCCATCCAAATAGTTATTGAGGATTTTCCACTAAATGGCAGTCTTCCTGTGGGAGACAGATGCAATTTATAATGCAAGGAGTTGCTACATTTTGGGGATATTCTGGGGCTATGGCAGGACAGGAACATGAAGATTGTGTTACAACATTTGATGATAGTATCAAACTTAAATAAAAATGTATTTGAAATAGCAAAGGCAAAGCAAACTCATAGAATAGGGCTATTAGAGGTAAGGCTTGGATTGGAAATACTTACCAATGCATAATATTTCAGTAGTCCCACCAGACATCAGAATTACTGTACGCAAGGTAATACCTTGCAATTGCTAAACTCATGCTTAAAACTGCATGGTAAGTTTGCTATACGTTGCTTGAAGAAAAGGTGCTGGTTCTTCATGTAACGGCAGATCTAGTGTTTTTTTTTAATGTTGGTCTTCAGCTTCAGAAGAGGGACCGTTCCCTTTGTATCATTGATCTTGGTAGGCTGGAGACAAGGCTCGGAAAATTTGCTAGTCAGATGTGCTGGGCTGCTAAGGGACTTGATCCAGAAATATTGGAGGTCACTGGACGAGTTCCTGCATTAGATAGGTATTTTATAATGTTGATATTTTATGTTGCGCTGAGCAATCAGTAGTTTATAGATAAAAGGAATGTGAACAAAATTAAAAATTCTTTCCTTGACTTTTAGTGTCTCTCCCCTCAAATTTTTTTGTGGGTGGAAATTGTTGTAATGTGAGTTTATCTGCTGTGAATTTTGTCTGACTTAACAGTTCTTAGCTTTTGTATTGTATATTGAGATGCACCAAATGGAAATGGAGGATTTTATAGTATTAACTTCTTACTGAAACTTCATTTGTCCTTACAGATTCCTTTGTCAAAACAAATATTTGTCTGGTTGGATAAAAATATACAGTATCAAATATAGGACATTGAATTTTTACGACAATACTTACTGTATTGTCCTGAAAAAGATTAAATATTGCCGTATCTGATGAAAAGGCAGACAAATGCATCTGCCTGTCTGAAAGAAGTAGAGCAATACAGAGCATTACTGAACTTTATAATTTTGAATCTGTGTTTCCAAACTGCATGTGGTCATGATTATCTGAAAAGATAAGGTAGTGAAATTTTTTAAAAATAAGACTTTTTCTTAGGTAACAAAAGAAGTTGAAAGAAAATTAAAAGTAAGGAAAAAAAAAAAGTATTTTAGCCAGTATATTTTTATACCACTGAGTATTGAATGATTGTTTTTCGCTTCTATGATTCTTAAAGAATTATTAAGATACTTTTGTATTTATAATAAAGATCAAAGGAAGAGTTGAACAAAAAATACAATCATTCATCCATGATTATTCAGTTGTAAATGAGTTAGCTTTACACAGGCACAAACTCTTATTTATTCTATTCTAGCAGGGATATAGGAGTCTAAGTTTTTCTGAAATGATCTTCCTGGCCAGTAAACTCCAAATTGTAATTTGATTTTCAGAGTACAGTTTCAATGTTTATGAAAATAAAAGGTGAAAATCATAAATTTAACAATAATTTGGAATAAACTGCAGGGAGGCTAAGTCTTGGCTTCATTATAAAATGTTATACAAAATAATAATGCCCTTCACTTGAAAAAAAATTAAAAATATAACAAATTATTTGCATAGTTTCTGTAATAATTTTTGCTCTTTCCTCAAAAAAGTAATAAATTATCAGGCTGGGCCCTCAAACATTAATCTTTTTTATAAAGACGATTACATTTCCAAATAGAAAGCAAGTTGTATAAAAGAAAGCATCATCTTAGATGAAAGATGTATGGGAAAACACTAACATTTTTCATAAAGGGAATTAACTGAGTCTAAAATAAAATGAAAACCTAATTGGGTACATATAGATCCAGAGACTGATTTTGTCTTGTTAGAATCATAGAATCATTTAGATTGGAAGAGACCTTTAAGATCACTGAGTCCAAGACACAGAGTTAACAGAGTTTTTAAACAAGAAAAAGATTTACTAGGAATCAGTTTGATTCAAGATGATTTGAAATGTGAGAACTGTTTATCTTTGCAATACCTGGTGTTCATTACAGCATTTGTATTTGAAGACTCCATCCTGCTTCTTTCAGCGTAATTGCCAAAATTTAATTGATTCCAATGAGAACACAATTGGGCTTCAAGGGTTTGTGTGGGGTTTTTTTTGTTGCCGTTTTTTAGAGCTGCAAGATAGATCAGAAAAAATGGAAGATTTGAAATATTTGTGAAGCAGACAGTAATTTTCAGATGTGCTGACCAGGTTTTAAAAACATCTTTCTGGGAAGCACAGTGCTCTCAGGTGTTAGTGAATCTTACAAAAATTACATCATCTCACAAGATACCATTGAAAAAAAGTTGAAAATTCTTAAAAGTTAGAGAAATTTTCTTACGGTGCTGAGAGAGAGATATGTCAGAAAATCCAAACCTAACTTCCCTTCCCTTCCTTTATTTAAAAGACTAAGCTCATCCTAATAAATTCTGAGTGATTTCACAAAGCATTTTTCTATTGGAAAATAACTGTTACTGCAATTGTCCCTAGGAAAACATGACATTTTAAAAATTTTCTTTGGACTACCCCACCCCCCCAAGATTAATTTTTGTATACATATATGCTTTTTAAAAAAATCTATGTCCTTCTTAGCTGTAGTTATCTCTGATGGAAACTTAACTCTAGATACCTTAAGAGGTTGCTCTAACTTGTTAAACCTGGCCTGTAGCCAGTTTGACTATCATTACAATCTGTAGTCCAGTCCTGAAGCTGACCTGCTGGTAACTACTTAAAACCTAGACTTTTTCCTCTTTTTGTGCTATGAGGTGACACATAGATATCCAGCAGGATAAACAGGAGGCTTGCAAAGAGTGCTGGTGGGAACTTAAATCTATAGGAGTTACAGATGAGCTGCTTTGCTCTGAGCTGCCTTGATTAGGAAACTGGGAGTCCCTAACTGGGACCTGGGTAATGTTACAGCAGTGTCCCAGGTATGTGATGAAGCCAAACCAGAGGATGCTTGCTTCTCTCCATGTAACTGGTTTTCCTTTCTATAGAAATAAGAAATCATAGGCCAAGCAGGAGCTGTAGTTTCTTCCAGTGTAGATGAGTCTAGTTGACTTGGGAACTGTGAATTCGGAGTCTACATCTCAGCAAAGAAATCTGCTAGCCTGAGCCCATGAGGACCTAGTCTGGTTTCTCCCTCTCTTTGCCAATGGACAGTACTGAGCTAAGGCTGGTATCTGTGTCTCTGTGAAGTCTACCATCTCAAGCTTTCACACTTCAGTCAGAGCAGCCTCTGTCCACACCAAATAGAGAAGAGAAGGAATAGATTTTAAGAGAAGCTTTTAAAATGCAGAGTGGGAAGGTGAATGCTCTGATGAAGACAGCATCTGAGGTCTTTGTCTTTTCTGGACTGCTCCGTGGGGCAGTTAGCCCCGAGGTAGTTGGAGAGTATGGCTTCCAGGAATGTCTCCACAGTCAAGAATGGGCTTCTAGTGGAGAGCTCAAAAGGGTTCTAGGTCACTACAGCTGTTTATTTCCCCATCCTTGAAGTTCACAGTTGACATACCTCTATACTGGAGATGGCCCAAGGTCACTGATGAGTTCATTTCCAGTTACTTCTCATAGGAAAACTTCTGAGTAATTTTTTTAAAACTGAATGGAGTTTTTAAGTTCAAGAGGGCCTTAAAAAGTCATATTTGGACTTCTTTTAATTTATTCACTGCAAATATATTAACTCAAACACAAGGGTTGTGAGCAAACCTCTTAAGAGATTATTTGCATTTTGCCTGAAAGAAAATAAATCAACAATTGGCTGCTGCAGACATTAAAATATACCACTTGAATTGTGACACTGCTGTGAAATTAAATATAAATGCTTCAGAGATCCAAATAACATTAAAACTTTGAAGAAGGTGGAACTTTAAATCTTGATTTCTGGCAAGAGAATACATATATAATAAACAATTAGGAAATAATCCAACTCCTCAGGAAAATTATTTCCTTGCATTAGCTTCTCTCTGTCCAGTGTTTACATTCTGAATAACACAGTTAAAAGGTTGTGAGATATATTTGTTGTTAAATGCGATGCCGTAACAGGTAAAGAGAATAAAGCAATGTGAGCCTGGTAATAAAATTAAGCTGTTTTTTTGAAATATGGCTTAATGGACAAGTTGAGTAACCACTTTGAAACAAAGTTAAACTCTGTTGCTTTCAGTGATAGATTTGAGTATTAGCACAAGATTTTATTTATGAGTTATGTCATTCTTTTTTTATGTTTTACATTAAAGTACAGGAAATAGCACTGATTTATGGCTGTATTATTAAAGGACAGTCCAACACAGAAATCAGAGTATGAAAGAACTAGAAAATCATCTCTGTCCAAAAGCACTGCTGTGCCAGGGTTTATAGTCACTGATAATTTGCCTTATGTATGGGGTTGTCTTTAAAAGCAAGCTAATACAGCAACTTCAGCCATGAATGATGTTCAGCTGCTTATTGTTTCTCTGTCTAGGATCTTAAGTTGAAAAGAGATTCCTTGTAATATTTCTAAAAAAAAAAAAATAAAATACAGTATTTCTTTTTTCACTCTGCAATTAGAAAATTGTATTTGTGGTTCAAATTCAACTTCTGCAGACTGGGAAGACAACTGACCTAAAAGCCTTTGAGGTTTTTGAAATATAGAAGACCCTGAGGACTGCTAGAAAGTTCAGGCTATCTAAAGGAATTCAAACTTCTTGTTCTACATAACTTACACTAATTGATTTATAAATATAATCAACTGTAACTTTTGTCATCATTCAGGATATAGATTCAGATTCTGGAATATCCTCATCATCTCCCCCAGTTATAACACTTCTTATATAAAAACTCTTTATAGTGGAAGAGGCAGCTGTTTTCTGGTGTACTTTCTTGCCAACTGTCTTCTGAAAATTTTAAATGAGGGGTGATTAGGTATTTATATAGCACTACTACCAGTTCCAATGATGTAAATTTCACAATCCCTATAGCCACTAATGAGGTTAAGGACACTGAAAGAATTAAAGACAAATCAGAGTAGATGAAGAGAGGAAAAACTAGAAACGTGAGGCTTACTAGCAAATATCCATCGATATCTGTAATGATCTTAGGTCCATGTGGAATATCAATTGAAATATAACTCAGCATATTTTTATACATAATGAGTTAGGGACCTCATAAGGAAAAATAAAGAAAGTATGCAATAAATTTCCATAACAAATTAAAGTAAAAATGTAGCAATGATTTACAAAGTAGGTCAAATATGTTGACCACAACACCAAAGGTGGAGCTAAATTACAGGATCAGCAATTAATTCCTTCATGCTGAGAAGGATTCACAGGGATGGGTAATAAGTTTACAAAACAGAAAATGGGTTCTGCTTTACCTCAAAGCAGACACTTGCATGTAAACTACTGTAAAACTAAGCAGTTTTACTAACTCAGCTTATGATTCTGCAATAGTTAAACTTTGAATACCGAAGTCAAATTCTCTGGTATGTCCCATACTCTCCACTCAATAAAGTTTTAAAATTCCCGTCTTATACATTGACAAACTCTGCCCTTTATGCCCCTTGGTGAGCTAATGACTTAGTTAAAAGATGAAATTTTGCTGTTCTTGTTTGCCAGTAATCACAAATTACAAGTTTCCTGTCTTTGTAGACCTTCAGCTGTAGAACAGGGAACAAACTTTGATGCATGTTTTTGAGACGATTTTTGAGCTTTCTAAGCCTGGGGTGCTCTTGTCCCAATGTCTTTATTGTGGGAATTTTGAGTCCTCTCCTGTGCAAACACTTTCGCACTCTCAAAATAAACAAATTGGAAAACTTAATTTTTTTTTTATTTTCTAGAGAATGAAGACAAAAAGCAGATAGCTGAAATGAAAAATATTTTGAAACATATCACATCTTAAAGTGTTCTGAACTTCAGCAGTAGAGAAAGTTGGACCTTCACCGATGATCTTGGAAAACAATTATTTTGTTTACACACCATGCTTCTTGTGATCAGATGACTTATTGGACAGTGGCTGGTCTTTTCCTCCTTGCATGATTAAACTCGAGTGTTCTGGAGCACAAATCTTTCCCTGATTATTTTTTACTAAGGTGGCAAAGCTTTTTGGTTCTGGCTTATGGTATTGAAATTGGAAAGTGATTTTTTTATCTTGTAGACTCATCCTGTGTGGTCTTTTGATAAAGTGTGCTGGTGGTCTGCCTTGCAGCATGATTCAAATTAGGTCATTTTAGCCAGCCTAAACTCAGTCCTTTTTTTTTTTTTTTTTTTTTTTTTTTTTTTAG
>VFFE01009051.1:2814786-2846152 GCA_008921705.1 Burhinus oedicnemus | reverse complement strand
TCTGTCAATGACAATGAATACAAAATCAATATTTAAGACCGCAGTCTCATAGACTTCATGTTACGAAGTGGGTACTTCAGTTTTAAACTGCCCTATAATAAAATGTGTCTTCATTTACTTCCAGTACGTTTTTAACATTCTTCATGTTATGAAGTATGCTCCAGAGGTTCTAGTTTTGCACCAGGTAACTGGAAAGCAGACAGTTGCAGGTGGAGTTCTCTAACAATAAAGTTGTTCTGTCCTGCAGCAAGGATACGTGTGTGGCCCAAGCCTATGGATTTCTGGAAGTTTGATTGTATCGCCTGGACAGAAGCTGGCTGTTTGGCAAGACTTTCCCCATCTTGGTCTTTTCCAGTCCATGCTGCTACAGAAGAGTGGTAAGTAGAGTAATAAGTTTGATGATCTGGGACTGTGTTTTGTAGGTTTTGGTTTTTTGTTTGTTTTGCTTTTTTTGTTGGTTGATTTTGGGGGTTTTTTTGGGTGTCATTTGGGCAGCTCGCTCTCTCCATGTATTTTTTGAGAAATTCAGCTTTTGGTCAAGACTAAAGTGTATCACTGGAATTATGAGGTCTGATGTGCCTTTTTCCATGCTCATGACGGAGGATCAAAATATACGGCTTCCTTGTCTCAAAGGTAAACCCTGAGGATATCAGTATAGGGACCTTCTTACATGTTGTGCAGGCTTGATATGGAGCTGAAACTGGAATGGGGAAATCTGGAGATTTGGTCTCAAGCTAGGCCCAGCTTCTCTGAAACATTCATAAACCTACCTTGTTTCTGTATTGTTACAAACAGGTTTTTGAAGGCCTGGTAATTGCTGACCTTATTGGATTTTGGCCAAGATATCAGAGTTAAAACCTTCTAAATGGTTGCTTCTGTCAAGGTTTATGCAGTACAGCACTTGAGGTAATATTAAATTTCAGCAGTTAAGGGTGAGTTCTTGGCTTCTGTTCAGTGTCCCAGAGAAAAAACAAGATAATATAGTTCTATCAAAGTATATGAAAAATATGTTCTTGGAAAGATGTTGGATAGTGCTAGAGCATAATAGAATGTACAAAACAACAGTAAATATAATCTGTCTATCTAAAAGTAATACCATAACCTGATTTTCTTGTTCTTTTGACTATAAACAATGCAGTGGTTTTAGTATGTGTATTTATTTAGATACCACAATACGGCCAAGTTTGTCCCATAGAACAAAAATCCTGTAAGTAAGCGATAAATATTATGGTTCTAATTTGTTTGAAATGATAATGTTTTACCTACTAAATGGGTAAATAATGAAGTAGATTTAGTTGACTGCACATAGAAGACATGCAGTGTAGAAGGAATATGCAACTTAGGGAATAAGTAGGTACTTAAACATTAAGAAAAAAAAAGCTACTGCAGTTTAGTGTCTCTTGTACAAGTGTTTGCTGGATCAGGTCTGCTGACAGCATCATTGCCCTGGAATCTTCAAAGTGACAAATGTTGTCAGTTAGGAAGAGAACTCCACCTTCCCTAAAGGAACCTTTTATTAAGAGATCATAATAATGACAGAAGCATAACTCTTGAGGAATTCAAGAAGATGAGCTAACAAATGGGACAGGTTTGAGCTATGTATCAGCAATTTATGAGAAACTGGATACTTTCACTGTTATGCTCTCCTTACTTTATGAACTGAGAATAGCACACAATTTTAATCTAGAGCCCTTCTAATGCAGTTATTACCAGGAAAATAGTTAGGTGCTAGTATCAGTATTTCTGAGAAGTGGAGTAGGACTGTCTGTTTGTGCTGTGGGTGCAGAGAACCAGAGCTAGCTCTGTGCTGGCTGCTGGGAGTGCAGCATGGCTGGCTGGGCTGGTCAGGCCATAAGGTGCCACAGCTGTAAGAGTTAACCAGCTTTGAGACCTTCTCGCAGGCCGTGCTGCGTGATACAGGCTGCTGTAGTTGAGTGAGCTGAATGAGGTTGTGCAGGAAACCAGCAGTAGTGTGGGAAGTCTTAAATAAGACTCTCAGTTTATTAGCAAATTACTTTAATCATCTTTCCCTTCACCTGCTCAAGTTTGGATTATGGTTGCAGTATGTGAGGCCATAGCTAAATTCAGTTCTTCCCTAGGTCTAGGAAGCTATTGTGTTCTTAATAGCTAAACTTCCCTTCTTTCTTTTCCCACAGCCTTCAGAGAAAAGTTCAATAGGGTTGAATAACAATAATAGTTCTAATATTGCGCTTTTCATCTGTAACTCTCAGAAGGCCTTTGGAAAGCAGATACGAATAATTAGACCTGATCAGAAACTTCCAGACAGGACAGAGCTCTGTTGGAGAATGCTGATTCAATAGTACTGACTGGTTTGGCTCCAGCTTTTGTTTGTCTAATGAGTTTTGATAAGAGTAGAAGACATGTTTATATTCTGTAATATGCAGTGCTAGTTCTATAAATGAGTTCTTTCTACAGGGAAATATTTTTCTATTGATTTACATGATTGTTGGGAGAAGTCCTTAATGTACTGAGATTAAGTCTGTGCTTGGGAACTGGCCAACAGCCGTATCGAGAATCCATTTTTAACATATTTTGTGGAATATCTTATGTAATCCTCATATGTAACAGTTAACCATACTGCTCATTCACCACCTTGGCAAAAACTGCAAGCAGGTATGCTGATTCCTTTGAAGATTTAAGACTATTCTGCGTAGAACTATCATGGTTGCTATCAAGTGGTGGTACAGAAACTGGCATTTAGTAGGTGATGCTTTCCCCTCTGAGCAGATAGATTATGTGGTGGTTTATTAGAACTTGTTATAAGAACTCTTGTTTAAAAAATGAAGCAATATTGACTTTGATACAAGCAAAACAGACTATTTGATTTGATCTCAGTAGTGATGATAATTACATCTTGCTCTTCTGCTGTCAACTGCAGACGAAAAAACATGTTATGATGATAAATGTGAATCCGTACGGTCCTAGGGAGGCATCCGTTGCAATATAACAGCAATCCATACAAACCTAATGAAGGTCTTCGTTAGAAATCTAGAATAAATATTAACTTAACGTATTAACCTAAATCATGATTCCAAAATAGGAGGTGCATAAGGTCAAATATACCTGAAAAAAATTCAAGGTAACACTTCCTTTCTCCAAAGTTGTTCTGACAAATTTGTGAGCCAGTAGCATCTTTATGAATATGTGAGCCAGTAACATCGTTAAGTCTAATGTGGGGAGTTTGCTAGGCTGTTGGGTGCACAAATTGGAGAGGTTACGAATGAATTCACATTACACATGTGGCAAAGGGTTGACTTGCCTGCTGTGTCTTGGATCTGTTGGATGAAACAGTGCAGCTAAGAATGGTTGAAAAACAAGTTCTTTGGCTCCATACCGACTTCATGTTCCATACTGCCATCATATAGGACACTGACACTTTTTACCTTATACAATGGAATATTCCATTGACTTCCTAGAAATCATTTTGAAATGTTACACATTGGTGTGATTTATGGCATACTTGATTCATTACAAGTATCTTCTTTATGAATGAAGTATGATAATGTGCAAAGAAAATAGAGAGAAAAAAAGGTGTTTTTTTCCCCCCCAAAACACAAGAATAGATCCAGAGAATATTTTTAATCATTAGCATAAAGATGTTGCCACTTTCCAGAGGGGAAGACATTTTGTAGGAGATGTTTAGCCTTGAGGCAATTCATTCTTTACACAGAGGCATAAGAAATACAGCTCCTGGCAGTTTTTATCATTACTAATAAATGAATAAGCATGGTTTCTGAAAAAAAATGTTTCATCAGAAGGACACATTACACTGTTCTTATCAATAATTCTGTGCATGTAAAATTCAAGCCTGCGGGATTGTATTGTTGCAAGTTTTTTATACAATCACTTTTCATACAAGAAAAACAGACTGAGATGATGATGAATGATGGATGAAAATTTTAGACGTAATTAAAAGAAAGAAAAAGTTAAATTCCCAAGTTCCTTTAACAAAGAGAATTAAAAAAAAATACTGTACAGCTATAGTTTGATAGATAATATTCCATTAAAATGAACTGTATGGAGGAAAATTAGGCACGTTTATATGAAAGAGATTGACAGGCTTTAAATAGTCATGAATATGTGAATAGATGACCTATTTTGCTTCCCACTTTAATTCTGGAGATGAGCAGATTAAGGATTGTGCTGGAGAATACAACTGGAGCTTTTAAGGGAAGAGAAACTAAGAAATAGCAATCCTGAAGGAATACTGCAAGAACTCAGTGGGGGTTGGATGACTATTAAGAGATCAGCTCTATATCTTATTGCTGCCATCAAGTATGTGAGCATCACCAAAACCGAGATTTTTGTCAGACAGCTGAGGAGCAAGAGAAAGATGATTTGGTGGTTGTAGTTAGCTGAGATTAGCATCAAATAGTTTCAGAACTCACAAAAAATAATTCAAAGGCAAGGCTATTTTTTGGGCACGAAATATCCAGACCCTAAGTTATTTTTTACACTCTTAGTCACACTTGGTGAATAGTTTTGTAGGGAAGAGTTGTCATTTTGGTTATCTTTAGAAGGAAGACAAAGCTCACTCAAAACTGCTAGGGTGAGTAACATCTCCTAACTTACTTCCCATTGATAATATTTTATCTAAGCAATAATAAGAGATTGTTTTTACAGTAAGAGCCTAATGAAATCCTTCTCAATTCACTTTCAGATAGGTGTTAGTGGACACTCAGTATTCAACAACATATAAGCTTCAATTTCTTTAAATAATCAGGGAAAAATCTAGGTTTTAATTCTGTGCTTCAATTCAATAATAGCAAAACCCCTCAAGCTTATCTAGCTTCTCTAACTTTCCTGCTGAAAAAATATTAGTATGTTCTGTGCATTTTACCTTTTTCAGAAAACAAACCAACCTAAACACCTAGGTCTTTATTCAAGTACAGGTAATGAAATATATAAGATCAAAAGTTGGCCTATAGCAAGCACAATGGACTTCTGTTGTTTGTAGACACAAATCCCAGTCCTGAATACTACTGTGCCATAAGCTCCTTTGACTCTGTTGGTAATAATTATACAATTATACGATTATGGAAGTAATAGTACTTTCCAGTGGGGATCAAAGAGAACAACCTACGTGAGGAAGAGATGACAACACGTGCTTACATTTTCTTACCTTTGTAAGGCTGCTTGCATTCATGCTGCTGATGAAAAGCCCAACATAATGTCTATCATTTTTGAAAATGAATTCTCAGGAAGGTCAGTTAGTATTCACAGATCCTGAAAACAAGAATGATTTGGTTCAGAGCAGTAGTGCTAGGAGATACATCAATCATAACGTGCCATTCTTGCAATTTCAAAGACACAAGGACAACAAAGACAAAGAATAACCTGCTAGGCCTGACATGACTTTTGGAAAAACCATGTGCACCACAGCAAGGATCGCAGGAACTACTGTTAATGGGAGCTGCTGTAGCCTGCTGAACATAGTGCGTAGTCTTGGTGTGGTTTGTTGTCATTTTGCTGTAGTTAAATACCCCTTAATACTGATTTTCTATTGTTTTTCTTGGGATGATACTATCATTCTGGCATGTAAGACATACCAGATCTACTCTTTCTTATGAGCACAAATAATACAGCAGTATCTGGTAGATACCGGCTATTTTAGAGGGTAACGGTGCATGCCTTCAGAGACAACGCCACCAACATTGACCATGACTTTTTTTGACATAGCATGAAGTTTTCAGGTAATTTTCCTGCAAACCTTCTGTAAGCTTGAAGAAAATAAAGGATTCATTTGGGCAAGGATGAGGAAATGCTATTTGACTAGGAGGAGTATCCACTTTCTTTGATGTTGGTAGTGAGATGTCTTAAGGAGGCTTAGTTGTTAGAGGATGTAGCTGAAGAAAAAAGGAAACTTAGGTGCTTGTTCTTCCATCTGAAAGAGAAATGATGCATAAAAATGGTAAAAGTGATAACTGTTGAATAATATTTATTTTTTCCTTGGCTACATCATTTTATTTCCATTCTAAGGGCAAAGTACACCAAGGCCCTGAATCTGTTGATTATAGATTTTGGAGCTTCATTATACAAAGTGCCTATTAAGGATATTTAAATGTGTGTGTGTGGGGGGGAAGGACTAAGTACAAAGAAACCCATGATAAAGCTTTATAGGAGAAGGATTTTTCTGGATGCTAGGAGGTGATATTCAAATGCAGCCATTCTTAGAAACAGTATGACTTTGTGGAAAGGCATAGAGAATTGGGAGACAGAGAAGATTTCAAAGAGTAGATATGGTCATTTTGCAAAATGCTTATCACCTTGAGAGAGAGAGAACGCTATGATGGTAGATGAGTCTTGCAAGGAGTGACTTTTTCTTATTATTTTATATATGTTTGCTCAATAATGTTAACAATAATTTAAAAATGGCCACATTTGTTATCTGTCCAATGCATATATGTTATGGTTCTGCCTGCTCGTTTATTTTATATTGCTTTTGACTGCTCACTAGCACTGAATTTCAATAAGCATTTTCAGTGAGAACTGCACATACCAAGAAGTAGCACCTAAATTCAGCTGTCATTACCTCATGTTGCAGAACCTCCTTGGCACCAAAATCAGCGTTTCCTGTGTATGTCACCATGGGTGCAGCTACTCTGTGTTCATGTTCAAAGGGATGTGGTATAGATGGATCGCAGGATCTGCTGCTTTGCAAGCACTGTTCTTTTCTACTCATATGCCTGCAAAATCCGTGTCTGCCTTTGGGATGATGCATCCTTCAGTGTTCTTTTCTACTCACATGCCTGCAAAATCCGTGTCTGCCTTTGGGATGATGCATCCTTCAGTGGCCTAGAAAGGAATAATCTTCTTTACTCCCTTCCCTCCTCCATAATTAGCTTGGCTGCTTTGCAGCACATTCTGCTACAAAGGCCCAAGACCTATAATCTTCTGTTGAAACTAGTGGGAAATTAAAATTCTCCACACTATGTTTTCCTCTACTCCTTAGAAGAAATGTGGGTTATCCAGAGCACAAAGCAGACTAGAAAATTTGCAACAAGAGCATTTTTTTTTTCACTCTAGAAAGGCCGTAGCAGAAGGTTTGAAAGGTGGGTTGGTATTCTTTCCTTTCAGTGATTTCTTCATGTGAGTCTGTGTTCATCCTTTGGTCTTCTCATTATTTATTTCATTTTTCATATTCTTAACTCTAGGCTTAATTTTCTATCGGCTTTTTTTCTCTCTGGTGGTCCTGCCTCAGACATCTTGATCCTACATTATTTGAGAAGGACAGCTTCAAACCAAGGAACATACATTTGTTCACACCCTGTCACAGTGAAATTTGAGTCTGACAAATGTGAAGACAAAAAAGTGTGGTGTGTAGTGGCTAGAAGAGTAACTACAGAGCAGAGCAGAAGGGGAACAGAAGAGACGGTTATACCCCTACAGACGAAAAACAAATGTTACCTTTGCAGAACCCTGTAGGTCTCCTCTGTTCTTCTCCATTTATTCTTACACCTGTCTTTTGGTAACTGGCTATCCAGTGAAGCAGTATAAGATGAAGAGAATTATCTTGCCTTCATTGCAACAGGGCTTTGCATTGAGAGAAGAAAAAAATCTAAGGAACCAAGAAAACTGTCAGGAGTGGACAGGATGCTGATTGTGAAAACGTAATTTTTTGAGGCAAAGAGATCTGTGTTAAGTGATGGCTGAGAATAAGCCATATGGTAAAAGGCTAGCTCTCTATTTCAGTTTAGCTGAGTATAGGAAAATTGCTCATATCTCCCATAAATTACACTGTTTCTCCAGTTAATGTACAATCTCATAGCGCTTGCATATTAAGTAACATTTATAAAAAATTCATAAAGATAAAGAGTCCAAAGCATTCAAAATCCAATACCAGGCAATGTGATGTTAAAGTCTTGCACAAAATTGAACCCTACTTCCATTCATCTGAGAGCTTGCAGGCACTTAACAAGGCAGTTGTCGAGTTCATGCTTAATAGCCTGCTTCTGTGCTCATTGGCTGTGGTATAGATTATATGAGTTCAATGAACAGTTCTTTATGTGGGTTATCTCAGACTCTCTGTTATCTGGATTTATTATGTCTGGCAGTGGTGTGCATAAGCCCAAGCTGTAAAAGATGACTGCTGTACTTCTGAGATATATGTATCTCTTTTCCTAGTTCCTGGAAGTTCTCCAGCGTGGCTGAGGAGATCAGGACAGGGATGTTTAGCTGGGTACAGTCTGGGATTTCTAATTCCTTCTGCATCATTGAAAGCTGGAAAAGGGACACAAAAATGTAAACTCTTGTAGAAAGTAATCCATTCACTGAGTTGGTACCAGGCTTTCGTTAGAATGGTGCCTGTTCTGTCTTCCACAGTGATGGGCTTGTCTGCATTTTCACAGTAGTCCTTGATTTTGAACGCTTTTCAGTTTTTCAGTAGAACTTGGTTCTGGACTGGAAATGGAAAACCAGGGTGGCCTGCTGGTAGATAAGCATATTTAGATCTCTGTTTTTTGAAAATAAATAAAAATCAGTTTGCTTTCTGTTTTGTGTTGAATTGAAAATTAACATTGTAGGTCATAGTTTTATATAAGTCAGCTTTGCAGTATTTTCTTTAAATGCAGTTAACAGATCGGTGATGACTGGGGTACTTGAATTTCTTGGTCTCTTGTTCAGAACATTAGCAAATATTAAGCAGTTTAAAAAAATCCAGGTCAGCAGCAGAGGATATTTAAAACAAATAAGAAAAGAGTTTGGCTTTGATATTTTCATTTTAGTTGCTATCTTATGCGTATTTTTGCAGTGATACCTACTTAGGTGAGAGCCTTGCTCTGCTAGATGGTATACAGATACACGGTAGGTAATAATGTCTGAGTAAAAGAACTTCAATACAGAGTTAACCCTTACAGGTTGTGAAAACAAAATGAGGCTAATTGATTTGACAGGAGTAAGTGGTATTTTGTCTGGCAGAGGAAGATGGTCCTAAGGTAATGGAAACAACATTTAAGACACTGCGACAAGTAGGCAATACCCCTGCCTTAAGAGATCTCAGAGGTTCCCACAGGTATGTACTAATTTAATTTGGACAACTGCAATCCTTACGCAAAGACTGCTGAAAACAGTGCAGTGTAGGCTTCACAACAGTCTCCAGTATTATGGTTCATAAGAAACTGTTGTATTTGCTGTATTTATGGTACTTAATAGCACGCTAGCTGAATAAGGAATGGTCTGCAGCTTTCGAATTTTGCTATGCAAGTAGACATTAAATTCTTCCAAAACAAAGAATAATGTTTAATATTTACATTTCACAGATAGTACGCAAGGCTAACTGGTAGATTTAAAAGGAGGAATCTGTTATGACCTTTTACGTTATTTGACCTTCTTCATAGTCCGATCTCTGCAAAATTACGTTCTGTTGCAATTCAAACAGTTGTTTCTGTAACAAATTTATACCTCAGAGGGTGAATTTGCAACACTGAAAATTAATTCAGAGTCTATGAACTGCAGAGAATTAGGTACATTCCTGGAAAAGTTATTCTAGTATTCCCTCTCGCTATTAAAAGTGTGCACCTGTTTTTCTGGACTTATCTAGCTGTCAGTTTCTAGCCATTGGATTCTGTTATAACTACCTGTTAGATTAAAGTGCCTTCTGCTATCAGAAAATTCTGCTTGTTAGATACTCATTGCTTGTGATCAAGTTACACTATAAACTTTCACTGTAAGAAGTATTATGGATTGAGATAATGAAGTACCTCGGTGAAGGGAGTCATCCTTCTGGTTCCTTTCTGGGTATTTTTCAAGTTTTCAACATCTTTCCTGAATTATAGGTATTCAAACCTGGCCAAACGTATGGTATTGTCTTGATAGTGCAATGTACGTAGCAGCTATAGAAGCAATACTATCTCTCTTCTGTTCCAGTTGATTCCGTATGCATTCAAAGAATGTTTTGGATACCATATTGTGCTGGGAGCTCTTATTATGTGCTCCTTTTTGGAGCAACTTCTTTCTAGGATCAATACACGTAATGATGCCTAATCTTTCCAAGTATTCCACATTGAAATATTATCTGTATGACACCTATTTCTAATCTGTATGTATACAGAAGTGTAATTGATATGATGTTTCCTTAATAAATGGAAGGTCTACTTCTAGAGAGCTACTCCTTGGCTAAAATTTGTGTTTTGCTCAATGAGGAAAAGAAGAGAAAACACAGTATTTGGTACATGATATACTGTGCTTTTCTTGATACGCTTGGTAAAAAAGAAAACATGTATTCAGCATACAACATACCTGTGAAGCTAAGGTAAAGAAAACAACAGTGTTTAATTTCCTTGATGAATATTACATGCATTAATGAAATTATTACCATTATAGCACAGATTCCTGGAAGATCTCAGGGGATGTCATTCTTCCAGAATGAAATCTGGGCAAGGCTGGGGGGATTGTTATGGGCTCGTCTTTCATAAATTTGCTTTGTTTGTAAAAACATATAAATAACACAAAAAATATTGTTTGCAGGTATTCTCAAACAGGTGGGACAACAGAAACATTCAAATGCCATATGTGGTGATCATGTTATCAATGACAACATACAACTGAACGATAATGTAAGTATTGATTATGGAATTTAAGCCAATGAACATGAAAACAATAGTCCTAAAATTTTTCT
Source organism: Burhinus oedicnemus (assembly GCA_008921705.1). Lineage (NCBI taxonomy): Eukaryota > Metazoa > Chordata > Aves > Charadriiformes > Burhinidae > Burhinus > Burhinus oedicnemus. The sequence goes on along the minus strand of VFFE01009051.1, from coordinate 2,835,516 downwards.
TTGCTTTCAGTGGCTGTTTCTTTTTTTCTAAAGCTGAAGAAGAACAGGACAATATATAACTCTGTCCGAAAAGTTGTCATGCTTATGTTCTGAGACAAACACAGTTAAAATAATAGTATCGCACTGAAAGCACATTTATTTTGAAGGTGCAAGTCTATATCAATTAGCCACTATACCCAAACTTCTCAAGGAAGAGTGCATTAACTATTTTTATTTAAGTGCTCTTTAAAGAAAAAATAAAAAGAAAACGAGTGGAATTTGCTGCCATTGAAAATAGAGATGATGGTATTTTACATATATTATTAGAGGGTGAGTAGAGCTTGCTGGAGAAATTTCCTCAAATATGGGCATAAAAAAAGTTTTACAACTTTTTTAAATCCAGTTACGGTGGTTTAGAACTTTCCTCTTTTCCCCCATGTTCCGTTTTTAAAAGTTTTCAGTATCTAATTTTAAATTCACTTACTGCAGTTGCCACTGCAGCTTGTACTTTGCTGGCCTCCAACTGTGCTGAATCTGCACCAGCTTCTTGTTACTCACTGACATGAGTTGCTGCTTCTGGAAGGAACAACTCAGCAGAATGTAGAAAGTGCTCTGTTCCTGCAGCCCAGGACGTGCTCTGTGGACAGTTTGTCACCGTATTCAATAACTCTCTATATAAGTTCACCAAAACCCTGTGATGAAACAATAACTTTTATTGGTTTAATTGTAGAAGATCTGAGCTGTTTCCAATGGGGAGGAAATTGCATCTCCTGCAGATGGGGTGTCCCTACTAGACTGGCAAATATTCTCTGTCTTGTACATAAACAGGTCCTCCATTGGATAAGATATTATGTTTACTGGAATGTAGTGCTGGAGAAAAATTGGAGACAGCCTTGAGAAGCTGCTGACATCCTGCAAATGAATTGAAATATGAGTTACAGTTCTCGAGAAAAAGATGAGAACAGTCTAAGGGAAAGGCAGAGAACAAAACTGTGGGTAATTTGGGGTTTATGACAGCTGCTAAGCAGAATTAGCAAGAAGGGAGAATATAAAACGGTTTTAATAAGTGAAAAATGGCCATAAGCTGTGGAAGATGAGAAATGAAAAGAATTTAAGTACAGGAAAGGGAAAACAATACAAGATTTGAAAAAGGGTCCGAGAAATTTGCTCGCGAGCACCACTTTGAAAATATGTAGAGTCAACAATCCATAGGCTGTATGAACTTCTTATGTTCTTCATGTTGAGTTTAATTACACTCACATGTCAAAAGAAATTCCACTTGCTGATCCTCTTTTTAGTAACTTTTCTCACCTTTCTCTTGTGGCAGTAGTACTTAGTGCACCTACAGGTTGTTTGCATCAGAAAGGCACTATTTCAAGGCCACGTATGGGCTGCTTCCCTTCGTGGTTGATTCTACATACACTGCTTTAAAATTAACTGGGACCATGTTTGTCCAAAAATATCTTCAGTACAAACATAGAACTCAATCTGCTTATTTTATGGATCAAAATGTGGTTTATTTGTGTAATAAAAAATAGAGAACTTATCACTGTGTTATGCAAGTACCTCTCGATAGATGCCTGTATCATTCCGGAGCTTATTTTGGGGGGACACATGCTATTATCCTTTTTTATAGTTTGGAACACTAAAGCAAAAGGATTTCAGGCTCAACTTTCAAAACTAAGCCTTTGATCTTTCTGTCACAAGACATCCTGTTTCTGATACTCTATGGCACATGCTCACAGACTGACTTAAATTGGAGTTGTTGGTGCTAGGGCATTCTTAATGTGCATAATAAAGTTCCTTCATTTGTTTACCTCTGGCTTTCTAGTTTAGACTCTCTGGTTTTGCATGGAACTGAAAATACTTATCAAAAGGAGACCTTGTGTACATTGGGAATGTAGTGAAAAATCAAGATTGTAGAGAGTATTTTATTGGATCAGCTATTAAGTAGTCTTTTTTTTCTTCTTTTTTTAAAAAAAAAAAAAAAAAAAAAAGTGGAGCCAATTTATGAGTTTTCAGAATTTGTCAGCTTTTACATGCAAAGATTAAAATCCACTAACTTCCCATTACCCTAGCAATCCAGCTTTCCACGGAGTACATAAAAATGTCTATGTACATAGGAGTTTATTTTCTGTTAGGTGGTGTTTCAGAACACCGGCTTCATACTTTCTTTAACTTCCAGCCTGTTGCCAAAAACATTATCGAGGGCCCATAATAATACTTAGTAGCCTTCTTATTACAATGGTTTGCACTCCACGCTAATTTGTAGGAAATTTAAAGAAATGTTTCTGTGCTATGATTATATGAATTTAATCTTTGTTTGTAGCTTGGCTCTTACTATTGCCCTTCAAAATAACAAATTAATTACTGCTGGTGAAATTTGATGCAATTTCACTTCCTGCTTTTGATGGTGTAACTGGAGTTAACTGCTCAGCAAATAAATCTTGCTCAGCACTCTGCAGTTTAACAAAATTTATGCTATCGGTTGAGGGAACTGCTGGAAACATTGTACTTGAGGCTCTCCAAAATGTAATTGAGAATGTCAGGAGAAATCATTACAAAATACATGATTGCCCAGATTTATCTGTTACACTAGACAGCTTTAAAGCACCCAATATGTATAAAAGGTGGAGTGCTGCAGAGCTGTTCAGGTATAGTAGCACAGCTACGGAACGTGGCCAAGCGAGTCGTACATTTGTTCTAGCGACATATATTTTAAATATAAAGGAATGATTGCCAGTGTCAGGTGCTTTATATGACTCACATTAATTTTGAGAAGAGGAGAGGATAAAACCCAAGAACTCCTCTGTACATTGGATTTAAAGACAAGATGCAGAGGACTCAATGAAATAGGCAGGCAAGACACACAGTTCTTTACCCTGAATTTTAAAAGCAGCTGTTTTTTTAGTTAAGGATATAAAACATGAATTCCCATGACAAATCTTAAGGCAATGTTTTTCCAATATTCTGATCAATGGCTTTTAAAAAATGTTGTTGCTAACTGCGTTTATTCTGCCACTGTTCTGTTCTGTTGTTGTCAAGCTTTATGGAATAATCTCGTGATCTCAGTGATGATTATAATTGCTGTCTGCAGTTTACTTATTAAGCAGGAAAACATGTATCTTTTCTACTTTTCAGAAATAAATCTGCTGCTTTGGAAGTGTAATAAGGAAAAATGGCTGAATAGTGAAGAAAAACTACACTGAACTAGAATAAGTATTACACAGTGCAGCAGTGCATAAGTAACTAATGGTATGCAGAAACTCATAAACTCAGATGTATAGAACCTGAAATTGTAAAGCATGCATGTAAGTTTGATAATTTATATATGAAAAGAATACAAAGAGCTTGGAATTCACGTGTCCATACTTGATAAAATTTACTTTTGATATACTATCACTCCCATGGTATTAAATGAAATGCTTTACATGCCTCATCGCTTTATTTATACAAAAGGTATCAATTTAATTTTAGAATTTTGCCCAGTTTTCTGCTTAAAATCAAATATACATTTGTTTAGAAATTTGGAAAAAAAATATAGGAAATGGAACTAGATGTTTAGTTGGATAAAAATCAGAGTTTACGAAGAAAGAAAAAAAAGAAGTATGGAAAGACATTCAGATGCAAACAGAATGTTATAATGGCAAAAGTGAGGAGTGACTAAAAAGAAGAGAGAACATAGTTAAAGAAATTAGGTAAACTCAACCTTTTGTTTTCTTTATTCTGTATTTCATTTTACTTACAAATATTTCCCAATGAAACTGCATTATATTACTGGACAGAATGCAGAGATTGAAGCTAAGTTTTAGAAATGATCATACCTCATGTAGACAGGAGCCACTGCTTATCCGCAGTGCTGTAACGTTGCCATAAGTAGCAATAAGGGGCAGTGGGTGTATCATTGTCTTATTTACTTAAGCCTTGCTAAATTGGTAGAGTTCTTTAAGTTCTACAGATAAAAAGAGCACTATGGGTGAAATACTATTACAGTCTGTGTGCAGAGCTTACTTTTACTATTTTCTCCTGGTGTGAAAACCTAGTTCACAAGGAACAACATTAGACAGTTGAGAGAGGGGAGCTGTGTAAAGATTGTAAGTGCAGTATATCTTTATATTTCATGTCTGCATATTGTTCTCTGATCATGAACACCTCTATAAATAGGGATTAATTGAATGACAGAGATTCAGTTGTGCTATCGACTCGAAAACATACCCATTTTGGCTTACTGAAGGTCTGTAATAGGCTTAGCTGCTGCTGGTTTTGTTGCCTTGACTGAATTTTGAGTCTTCATGAGAAAAAAGCTAGGAGCGAACAATTTACTCTGCTGTCTTAGGTAACAGAGGTGGCCCTTCTGTCAGTAGTAGTATTTCTCGTGGACACTGGAATAAGAGAACAGATGTAGGTGAACTCTATCACATATACAATATCAGTTTACACACCCTCAGGGTTTTCCACTCTTTAGTATTTGTGTTGCTGTTAAACATTGGTCCTTCTATTTCGTTGCTTGATCCTGGTCATCTTAAGGATAATTATTTCAGTTAACGTCAGCGCAAAGGGACATTGCAAAGCTATCGTTGTGAGGGATGCTCATCAAGGGAGGAATATGACATTTCTGGGAGACTGTCAGGGCCCTTATGAAATGTTAAGATTATTTAGGTGGCTGTGCTGCAGAGAAATGTACATTAACTTGAAATATGGGAAATATCTGTAATAAAGAGTTCCAGTTTATTTGATCAGGGAGAAAACCTAGATAAAGAAAACCCCTGGGTGTTTTTAAAATGTTCCTTAATGCTTTTTATGCTCCTCAAGATGCAGTGAAGGTCAATGCAGTAGGAAATGTCTCCATTGATTTAGATAAACGGTACCTCTTTGCAATGCATTCCATTTTCCCTTTTATCCACTTGAAGAGCTACCATAAGACTTTACCTTAGGCTGTCAGGCAATGTGCAAATTTTTCATAACCCCTGGTGAGGTTATTAGGTTGGCATATCTTTTGCCCTTTAGGGCAAGCACTTCCACTAAGAGGCTTTTTCATTTGTTGTTGTTATCATGGTGCTTGCATTATAAATATTTATTTCTGCTAGTAATTAATTTCTTTTGTATTTTATTAACCTATAAACCAGAAGGATATTCAAGTTAATTTGACTTTAATATAAAAATGAAAATAAAAATATTTCTTCTTTCATATTTTATTTGTATGTTGCCATGGTTGCTCTGTAACCGTTTCTGACTAATACTGCAGGGTTTATAATGCACCGCAGAATACTGAGACTGAATAATAAGACAATGTACATATGTAGTCAGCAGATTTAACGGTATCTGCTTACAGCAAAATGCATTTTAGGAAGTCCCAGTGGTGAGACCATGGCCCTATGAAGTCAATGGGAGTTTTGAAGCTTGCGTTGCTTTCAATCCAAATACAGAAATTATTGCTATAGAAAGCAATCTTGTTTAATAGGTAGTTAAAATACCTATATATATAGGTATATATGTATATTTATACATGTATATCTAAATTGTTACAGATCCTTAAGGATAAAGACATGCAAACATTGTACCGTGGCTGCCACTCTAACCAAAATATTACAGGACCCTTTTATCCACTTCAGTGGTAAAGCACTAGCTGTAATACTGAAGATTGCTAGAGCTTTCACATATACTTGCAAAGATTTTTGTTTGTAATAGACAAATGTAGACTTGTCAAGTCTCACGCTGTCAGTTTAATACTTAAGTGTTTGCTACCTTCTTTCTTGCTGCGCTGATTTGTAGCTGCTCCTGTGCTTTCATCTGTGCTTTGTGCCAGCAGACCAGGAACTAGAGGAAAGCTATGGTACTGCTCACCTTTGAGCACTTGGCCTCCCAGGGGGGTTGCGTCCTCTAAGGATAACCGAACAGCAGTTTACTGCCACAGTCTCTTCTGTTGCAATTGAATATACCTAAGTCTGTATGTTAGTTAGAGATCAGGAATTGCTGTGACAGGAATGTTTGAAAGACAGATCAGTGCAGTTTCAAACTTCGGACTTGTCTGTTTATTGGATTGACGATACACATTGTCAATGAGTAGTTCTTAATCCCTGTCAGTAATTATCACTACACATACAAAACAATCAGTCCTTAACAAATTTCTTGTAGTTTAGCTGCAAGTATGTAATACCATTGAACGGACACCATTTTGATTAGCACTGATGGCTCTGGTCCTTGAAAGCTCAAGGTAGCCAGTCCCAAGAACTCATTGATGAAGGAAGTCCCAGCTTTCTTCATGAATTGTTGGTGTTTTATGCTCCTCTCACCCCTTCTCAACAGGAAAAGGGGTGATCACATCAGAGTGTGTCATCTTACTTTTATGACCATCACTTCTGGTTTCCCTTATTCTTTTGGTTTCAATGTGATTAGTTTAGAAAAAACGTAGGAGAAGTTTATACTAAGAAGTGTATTGGAAGATTGATGTATGTATTTAAAATGCAATACAGATTTTTCATAGTCAGAAATTAACAGAACTGAGCCAGTAATACCATAGATCATTTGCTAAAAGAAATATTCAAAACATATAATCAAATTTTCTTTGCTAAGTTATTCCTAACAGATTGAAGCATCTCTAAAGATAATGAAAACTAATGCAAGAAATTATCTTTACCTTGTACTGACTCTAATGAAAAATGTGAAATACTAACCTAGAGCAAAAAAATCCAAGAATAGTTTTCTGCTGAGTTAGCAAGCTGAACTAGCTCTATAAATATTGCAATGAATGTCAGAGCTGACTTGAATAAGGCAGTGGGACCATTCTTGCAGGGACAAGACTGAGAAGGGTGTGGAAAAGTGAATTTCATCTAGGAAGAAGTGAGATGTCAAATGAATTTGGCCATCGGATGGAACTTCCCTCTGAGATGTATATTTTACAAAACTGTAAATTTTACATCTTGCGTAACAGTTCATTAATTAGCACAAACTTAGAGAGAATCTACCCTGCCCCAAGTGTTAGTCAGAGGTGGATCCAAATAGCCAGAACAAGAACCCGAATTTGTGTCTCTTCCAACAAAGCTGAATAATGCAACCACTGCATTATTGGTGTGGATTAGATATTGAGGCTTGTTTTGTTTGAAATTGCTTGGTGTCACCTGAATGGAGCAACTTTTTTTTTTTTTTTTTAATTGGCATGCGCTCTGTGGGATAGGAAATAACATTTTGTGGGTCCAACTTGAGTAGTAATGTTGAGAGCCCAGAAGAGTAGTTTTAATTGAAAAAGTTAGAGCTCTGAAACAGCTTAAAACCTGCAGTCGTTATTTGCATCCTTTATCTTTGCCTTTGATGGCCAGTGAGAGCACCTGAGAGAATTTATAGCTTTTTTTAGACTCTGGAAGCTGAACTGCTATCCTTTGCCAGTCTCTGGTGGCTGTTCATAGGCCATGTGTGCCATAACCCTTCCTGCAGTTCAGCCAGTTTCCCCGGATCACTCCTGATAAAGTATACTTGTTAGGTTGTACAGGTCCCCATAGCAAGGACTTCCTAAACTCAAGCTCATAAATAAAACATACCATAAATAAACATCTTATCTTTAGGTTAATTCTTCAGAGTGCTTTTAATGGTAATAGAGATTCTTGGTCTTCTCAAATCACATTGTATCACATTTTAACCTTAGATTAGCCTACAGATCATCACAAAGTAAAGCGAGATGAATTTACAACTAGGCCACACTATTAAATTCACTTTTGGGAACATATTGAACTGCTGCTGCAATCAGTTTGAAACTGTCAAAAAAACAGCTGTAGTGCAGAAAAATTTGGAGAGAAATAACTGGTTGAAAGTCAGTGATAAGACGTAGAAATTCTCAGAGTACTGCCATCATTTTTGAGAACAAGGATGGATCTGGATCTTGTCACCTTTCTGCTTTGATAGAAACTTTCTTGTGGTTCAAACTGGTGGCGTGGAACTATTCTTTGAGATTACATTTCCAAGACACAGTTTAGAGCTCAGTAACAGAGGGATTCCAAAAAACTTAGGCTTTTTCCTTTCTCATGAGAGAATAATTATTTTGTTTTGAATTTGAGTAGCTAGATGACGTTAAGTGTGGATATCATAATGTTGGTGTTTATGAATTCTGGAATTAATTAGCTGCCCTTCAAGAGTTCCAGAGCAAGGCAGCATTTCCCTTGGTTGCCATTCTTTTTCCCAACAAAATGTTACTACAGGTGATCTATATAGACTTGGTTTTTTTTTTTTTTCTTCTCCTTTGTGTGATCACTTCTGTGCACATTAGTGAGATGGAAATGCTCAAAGTCCACTAATATGATTGACTGCACGTGTATACAAATGAATTTATATGTCCTGATGGGCACAGGTTGAGCTGCATTTGTTAAAGACAATGCAGGATTGGAAAGAAGGATTAACATATAGTGGGATCATAATTTTATGAGGATGAATGGGGACTTAGTAACAACTAGAGTGACAGAAAAGTATGATTTCCTCATAAACTTTATTTGTAGATACCGTGTGGCTCTAGTTCTATTCCCCAAAAGCATGTTAGATGTTCTACAAACTACAATCTCTAACTTCAGCCACAGATGACATATTGTGGTACTTTTGTATATTGCTAGGTAAAATAGATTTGGATATGTTATTCTGAAGTCTTCTGACATTATCTATTATCTAGCCATTATCTGTTGCTACAATAGTCATAGATAAAATGAAGTGTAGAAAATGGATATTTTTTGGCAAGAATTAGAGAGGGTTTATGAGGAACTACATTGCATGAAGTATGAAATGGAGGGTATATCAAATTCCCACAGAAATATTTTCAGTTACGCAGGTGTCTTACCATTGACCTTTCTGCTACTAGATTGGATAAAAGATATTTCTATTGAAGTGTCTGGTGTATTATTTAAAAGACAACACAACAGTTGTGGGTTTTAATATTGCCAGAATGTGTCTTAAAACAGTACAGTTACGGCGAGCAAACTTCTGTTTAACTGTTGCTGATCAGAACTCTCCTATTGAGATTCTACAAAGCAATTGAAAAATCCAGAATTAGGTAAACACTCGTGTTGAAAATTAAGCAATGAAAAAGTCAGAGAAGATAAAAAAAAAGTTACTGTACAGATTTTATACCCCCAAATAGAAAAACAAGACTTAAAAAGCAGAGAGCAGTATAATTTTATGGCCTTTTATTTAAACAGTGTTTGTATATCACATTCAGTGGGGTATGTGATAATATGAAATTATATTTGTTTCTGAAGCTTTGTTCCTGCTACCGCCCCTCTCTTATTTCTGTAGAGTGTTTTTTAAAGAAACTTGCCAGGCTACTGTATGCCGCTTTTATTTACAGCCTTTCAGAGTCTAATGTTCGTTTGACTATTTTCAGGGTGTGCTGAACTATTACATCTACAGTCATTATCTTCACAAATTATGTTTTCATCTAGCATTTGTACCTATTGGCTTGTTTCAGAGTTACTCGTGAGTTCTGGACTACTGGGTTTTGTTTCTTTGTTGCTTATTTAGCATTTATAAAAGACTGCATTGATAAACATGCAAGGTGACAGCTACTTTGTCAGCTGAATTTTCAGTATTTTCCCTGCAAATTATGAAGGGTAAGGATGGATTTGTAACTTGTCACAGACAGGCTTCTTTCTGGTATTATCATGTATCAGTGGCATTTTTAATTGTTTTCATTTTGAGAGAGAGAAGTAACGAATCATTAAAAGAACCTGAGAAAGTGCATGAACTTTTCGAACAGATGAAATTAAAAAGAGAGGTCAAACTGGGGGGGGCTGTCAGCCCTTTAAATAAAGTAATGAGATTCCAGTGGACGTTTGTGCCCTTTGTGAGTTTCCTTTAAAAACTTAGCAGGTTCCAGCCTATTTGTAAACGCATTAACTGCATTTCCTTCTGTCTTCAAAGGTTACAGATTTGGAAGAGAAGATGAAAGCCATTGTAAGAGAGCATTTGAGACTTTCAGTCCCATCTTTGCCCTTGTTTTTTACACTCCACAGGCAGCACAGTGGTAGAATGCACAGTGGGATACCTGCTTTAAAGGCCTCATTTTACCTTTAAAAGCTATGCTGCTGACAGTGCATTTTTAAAAAGGTCTTAAACTTGAACTGGCAAAAAGGTCTATATACTAAATACAAAGACTTTGATGTTTTTTGTTTTCTTTCCCTCTGAAATTTTCAATGGGGTTGAAAGGTCCTGTGAATTGAATGACCTATCCAGCAATAGCTTTTGTCAATATGTTACGTGGATTCGAATGAGTCTTGCTCCCAGCAGATTATTAGAGCTGAGCATTTAGTTTGTCTGCAGTTTTACATATGTGTGAAATATGGCTTTAAGAAAACAGAGAAGTTTTATTAGAAGCACAATTGTTCCATCTCTTTCTTTTTCTTCTGCTTCTGGAACTGTTATTAAGAGTGCAGTTACATGCATTGGGGCATAATAACATACATTAAGCAAGTTTAAAGCAAGCTATACGTGGAAAAAAAATCTATGGAGTTTGGAATGGTTAATTGTTTTTTGTAGTTGCTCAACATTCAATTCCTGTTTTGTTTGGTTCTTCTTACTAGATGCCTAGGACCTATGTATCTGGACTGAGTTTTAGTGGTTCAAATTTGTTTTCTTTATCAAAACTAGCTAGGATCTATAATAATAGTAGTTCCAGTTATTCACCTTTTCTGTTGAAGTGTTGTCCAATGCACCTCTGACTAATACTAACTCGATAGGTCTATACTAATATTAAATATCCATCTATATCAGATGTGCAATACACAATGTTTAAGTTTCCATTTTGAGTAGTTCTTGTCCTCTGCTACTGCTTTTTCTAACTTGTGATAGTACATTGAATAAAATATAAAAATAATAAAACCATCCTAATAGCACTCTTGCTGAATTTAACTGTTCTATATTCTTCACAACTGATCTCTGTGCTGTTCATATCAAAGCAGTGCAGGCTGTTATCTCTGACAAAAGACTGATATATTATACGTGTTTGTTCCCTGGGTGTATTTAGCTTACTAATAGGCTACAGAGTTATTCTAGGTCTTGAGAAGTTTGAGGTCTGAATTGTGAAGGGCGAGTGTTATCAGTCCCTGCTAAAGTCTTCAGGATTTAAGTGTTCTTCTCCTCACTAGTTTCATGTCCATAACCATAATTGACACAGTTTTTTCCTAAAATTAATTTTGTAAAACAGTAGAGAGGGTTTCTTTCTTTTTTTTTTGTTTTGGCTTTGTCCCCTTAGATAGCAAGCCAGGTGAGATGGGGAGTATCTTGACTTGTGAGGTCTTGGGAAAAGCAGTTTTTAGAGGGGAACCCAAAGAACAACCAGAGCATTTCCAGTGCATGTGAGAAGCAGTGGCAGAGGCTGGTAAATTTTGTTTAAATATGTAGTTAGGACTGGATTTCTCTCATCTACTTGAGGTGCCTAATCTCGTATACCTTAGGCTGTCCTTGTAAGTAGTGGAGAGATTGGCACCTCCAAAACTTCATACCAAATAAGATTTAAAATGACCTTAGATATGTCCCCACCGCTACCATCCCCCCCCCCCCCCTTCCTTTTCCTCACGCTTTCTTTCTGTTTATTACTTTGGGAACTCACTGTGATACATGCCCAGCATAGGTACCAGACATTTGATGAACAGATCCAAGCCTTTGTATTGCAATCGTGAAAACCACAGGGTTTGTTCAGTTGGGTTTTTTTATGCTAAGAACTCTAAGTCTGAAGGTGGCACGTACTTGTTGAAATACAATCCTGCTTAGTATTGCCAACAATACTCAGTTTCTACAAACCTCTTGATTTTCATGGCCACGTTTTCATAATTAACAGTGTGACTAGATTTTCTCATGCAAATTGTTCAGCACTTAGAGATACTGGGCAGTTTTCTCTTTTTTTTTGTGTAAGACTAGATTTGCATTTCAGGAAAATCCACACGAGGTTTTAGAACTATTGGGAAACATGCATTTGTATGTGTGTTAGGAGCTAAAGAATAGACAGATTAAACTAACTGAATATATAAATTATTTTCTTTTTAAATTTCAGGCAGAACAACGAGATTTGCAAATATTCATTATGCTGATTTTATTTTCAGTATTTACAAAGATGCTAAGTAAGTATCTGAGTTAGTAATTTTGATATACTCTGGAGGGAATATGTTCAGACTTACTAAAAATTGCCTGTAACTTCCTTTGCATTTGTTGTGGATGGTGAAAAAACCCTATCTTGAAAGAGTAGCTCCATATACAGCCACTGCCACTTGAAAAGTATTAGACAAAAGCTGCAGAATTATTAAAACCACCATTCTCTCAACCTTTAGTAAACTTAAAATAGAAAATAATTCTATTTACAATAGAAGATGTGTGATCTCTGCAAGAAATGATTTCTTTCATTATGGGGAAAAATAATCATTACAAGTAAATCTTTAATGATGTACTCTTATTTTTAAAAGGTGAGAATGAATATAATGGCAGATAAAGAAAATATTAAATATAGACAGCTTTAGAGTTTTTTTAGGCACGCTCTAGAAATGTGACCAAAATATAAATAGAACCAAACACTTGACCATTTGGCCTGAATAAGCTGTTGGATATAATTATCATTGATTTATCCTGTCTTTATAACAATGGCTTATTTGCCAGCTGGCCACAGTTTCCATGAAATAATTCACTATAAATTGTCTGTTGAACAGTGTACAGGCTCAAGCCTTAACTTCTGGATTTCACGTGTTCTCTAGCCATTCACTCTGTCTTGTAACACGTTCTTCACCAGCTCTTTCATTTATGCTTCCTTAACTGTTTTCGAATAGGAAAGTATATTTTAACAAAATATATTTAACAAAATATTATTTAGCAAATAATATTTTTGGACAAGTTGTTATTTACTCAAGTAAATGTATGAAACAGCAATGTCATCATAGGTCCTACAGTCACATTTGAAGAGGCATAAGTAAGACATATCTATACTTAGCTGTAAGGCTTCATCATTGTATAAATGGTTGAAGATAATTTATGTGCAGCTTCACCTGGCCTTTGACCAACATCATGGTAACAGTTTCTGTGAAAGAGATGTATGAGACAGATCAAGTAAATCTTGTATTTAGAAAATCCTCCTTCTCTGCTCCATGTTCTGCTTAAGAATTCTTCCCCTCCCTTGTGTCTTTTTGCTTTAAAATGCGAGGATTTTGGTAATTCTTGATTTACTAAGTTTTGATTTACTAAGTGTGTTGGAGGGAATTAACCTTCTCCCTGTCCAGAAGGTGAGATGCAGGAGTGGGTGGCATCAGCACTTGGGATTTTGGGGCATTCCTTATTGGGAAGGGGAGAACGAAGGCTTAACACGGAGGCATCGCTGTAGGCGCAGGTGGATGTTTTGAGTTAACCCATCTCTTCCAGAGGAGCACATATTGAACTCACTGACTGCAGCTGACTCCTGATGCTGTATCTTTCTTTTCTGTTTTCAGTTTCCAGCACAGTCTGCTGGTGCTGGTTGTTGGACATCCCAAGGGATAGGAACTGTTCATGTCCCTTTGCAAGCTCTATTGGGTCCATCCAAAGTATTCTCATCTGCTTGAGGTGAGCTTAGGATGTGAATTTAGATTGCACATATGGCAATGTATTGGACTTAGTATTGACTTCAATTAGACTTGTATTAGCCTGGGGAACTTGGGCAAAGTATTCCTTAATTAAAATGAAGCGAGTGTGATCCCCGAGCAGGGAGTCCAACCTTGTTCTGCTCTCATAAACACGCACTCAGTATTTGATACTGTCTTCAAATCAGGCTGAGGAAGATTAAAGTAGTTTCTGGTCTCAGTTTTATGGATGGGAAAAACCACAAACTAATTCTAGTATTAGCAGGTTTTGCTTAAATCTTTCAATAAAGAGCTATTATTTTTCAGGATGATTTTCCCTGTTTTCACATATAGTAGTATAAAAGAAGGTAGTGGATTTTAGCTGTCTCTATCACCAGGGTGTGCATACTGTTTGCAAATTAGTGCCAAACCCTTCATACTCCCCGTAGATTTTTACGGCTTAGACATATCATTCATAAAGTGCCAGGCACGTCATTTTGTAGGCTCAGGTTTCAGTATCAAGGTCAAGATTTGCTTCAACATGGCATGGGTGATTCGCAGAGATAACTGTTTTAGTTCAAAAGGTTAAATGACATGTCGGTTGTTACTGTGAGACTTCAGTTACCAGTTAACTTAAGAGTGTTCTGGCACTGTAAATAGCACAGGGACTGAGCTTTCTGAATAGCAGTCCTTTCAGTTCATAAATTAGATCATCTTAATGGTACACGAAGTGCATAGAAAATACTACTTGCAAAGATGTGAGTAACTGTTTCTAAGCAGCTGTGACACTTGTTCATTTGTAAGAAAATCTAGAGGGTTTTTATTTTCCTTTTCAGTGTTGAGGTAAAAAAGAAGGCATACATCGAAATAAAATTAATTCAACATTTATGATTATGTTACATTGGACTTTTCAACCTTATATTTATTTTTACAATGAACTTTTGCAATCAAGTAGTGAAAAATAACATCAGATTCAGGAATCTCAACAGAAAATAAAATAGATCAGTGTCAGAGAAGAAAAGTTAAGCTGTGATTTTGCTAAAGGTGTGGCTCACCTGTTTCCTAGGATAGGGGGACTTGAACATCTGTAACATTAAATGGAATGGGAGAAATTCCTTTCTCGCTATTTTGATGAGAAATTAGGTATCTGAAAATAAATGGTATAAAAAATAGTTTTGGCTTAAGTCTGATTTATCTAAAACTAAGTTACTAAAACAATTTTTTTGAAAAATTATGTGAAAATGTGTTAAAATAAGAATTTTGGTAGCGTGACTATTTTAAAACAGTGAACGAGGGGAAAATAATACATTGGCAATGAAGTTCAGTGCCAAATCCTGCTTGTTTTAAACTTGCAGAGTTCCCATTGACTGACGCTAGGGTATTCTTCTAAGTAGGGTGTTGCTTAGAGCTCTATGAATAATGGAGCTTGCATTTGAGAGGAATAATTCTTCTTAAACAAAATTTTAAGGAGGGCCATTTCCTGTGTGTGGAAAAAAAGAGCATACTGGTTTTATTCTTTCAGACCCGGGCATACTGACAAATAGTTCTGTAAGTTAGAATTTTTTAGATCCAGATATGGGGATCAATTTTCAAGCCTTGCTCTAAAAATAGGAGGTAGAGACTAAATATATTGTCTTACCTGTGATATCCTCTTCCAAATTTCTTGTAACAGCTGATAGTAAAATAACTTTACATGAGGACCAGAGTAAACAATACAATTCACTCTTTCTAATTTGAAGTCAAGCAAAGCCTTGTTTTGCTGTGGCTTGCACATAATGTTCAAGGAAGATAACTTCTGAAATGTTTTTGGCCCAATTGCATTTATTTCCAAGCTTTTGTTACTGCAGGAACGGGTGGTATTTCTCTGGCACTTGCTTAACTACTAAACTGACTAAATTATTAAGACACAAGATTTTTTCTTAATAAGTTGTCATGGTTTAACCCCAGCCGGCAGCTAGAACCAAGCAGCTGCACATTCACACTCCCTCTTTTCCCCCCCAAGAAGGGTGGGGGGAAGAGGGAAAAAAGGAGAGGAAAAGGAAGACACCCCCTCCTCCCCCCCGGTGGATTGAGATAAAGACAGTTTAACAGAAACAATAACAGAAAAGGAAAAATAACAACAATAAAAAAAAAATATAATAATGACATGGGTCACTCACTGCCTGGTGAATTGGCACCGTCCCAAGCAGTGATTGCAAATTCCCGCCCCCCAGCCTAACCCCCATTTATAAACTGAGTATGTTGTCTATGGTATGGAATATTCTGTCTATTCTTCTATGGGAAGCTGAAAAAAGTCCTTGAATAGTGTAAATATCACTTAGGAACAACTAAAAACATAGCTATTTTTGACATTCCTTTCACAGCAATCACTAGAAAGAAAATGAACTCTTTCCTAGCTGAAACCAGGACATAAATAAAATTTTGCAACATTTAGGTCAGAAGTAAAATGGCCAAACTGGATGAACGTACTTTAAATGGAAGAATGTAAGTGAAAGAATATGGGAAAATAAAAGAATATAGATGTTCTGTTGTGAAAACCCACTACATTTTTATTGACCTTGAATTGCATTAGTTGTGTAAAAATCTAACGTATTTGTTCATCTGATTGGTGTGAAACCCATTGTTCGTTCTCCTTTCCCTTTTTATTGCTTTAGAGTCACATACTTGACTATAAAGTAAAGAGACTGTGATCTCTTTTGGATAGCTTCCTTTGAGTTTGTATGTTGCCCATTATTTTGAGGCTTTTGGATGATGCTGTACTGTAATTGTAATAACAGTAAAAGCAAAATATTTCCTGTAGTCTTAGCTGGATTCATGGGCTACTGTTATGCCTAGTTAAACCTGGGAACCAGCTGATTCACATCTCCTCTGGGCGTGGGGTCCTTTTTAAGATATTGTAGTGCAACAATGGATTATTATGGCTGCTATTTAAAAAAAGGAAAAAAAAAAACCTGGTTGTGATGTACAAGTTGCTACTCCCAGAGTGCATTACATTACGATTCTAAAAGGTGATCTTTTCAGGAAAAAAAGAAGATAGCGAGCAGACTGGGTGTTTGAGAGCTGGAGGGTGTTTTTGTTTGTTTCACGAAAATTTGAAACTTCTTTAAAAAAATGAGTTTTTAAAATATATTTTGGTCAAAATCCCAGTTTGGAGAATTTTGTTTATCCTGTTCTTCAACAAGCAAGTTGTTTGTTTGTAATATGATTTCCATGCTAAACGCAGGAGGCTGGTAACTAAACAGACACTATTCTCTGTGCAGGTTTTATACGGATTACAGATAAGGAAGTGGTCAATTTCTTTGCCATTATACATAGAGCATATCTTTTTTGCTGTAAAGACACTATTCTTTTAAGTCCTTGCTGTTAAGAGTATGAATTTTCTTGTTCATTCAGTAGAGGTACGTTGTCTTTCAGAAATGTTTGCTTCCCCTGTAACATCCTTTTGCTTCACCTCAAGTTAAAGTGAACAGGAGGAAGACAAGATAGCACCAAACTTCTCAGGTATTTATTTTTACTAATTTCCAGTATATGAGATATTTTAAAATATGTTGTCTGTGATTATTCAAAAAATAGAAATGAATCTGTGCTTTTTGTCGTGGTTAAACTGCTAAACTTGTGATATGTAGTTTTATGAATCCAAGTTGTACGTGTTTGTTTATAAAATTCTGTGGTTTTCTGGAGATTTATCTTGTTCATATTAAGATGTTTGCCTACAATGAGGGTAACTGGTAGAGATTGGGATTCAAATGGTATTGGTAGCCTCTGTAGCAGCAAAAGTGTATCACGGGGCAAAAGTACATCTTGTCTTTTTTTATCTAGGATGGGTCTACTTACTATAATTCTGGAAAGGCTTTGAGAGTTTTGGGGCACAAGTTGGATACAAGTTCTGTGTGATTAATCATTGTGACAAAAAAATGAAAACAATGGATCCAAAGATGAACTCTGAACATCAATAATGAAAATAAAGTATGCTTTTCCAAAATTATATTCAGTTTGAATTATATCAGGAGTGCCTATAACAAAAGCGCTCTCTCTGTAATCTTGCATGATTAAGATTTAAACAAGAACAACTGATGAGGACGGTTTTTTCTCTTCCAATAATCTTGCAAGTATAATAACGCTAAAGAAGTTTCAGATTCGAAAGCATTTCAGCTAACAAAATAGACCAGTTTATAAAGCTATTCTTACTCCAAACAACCCGTATGAGTCTTCTAAATATCTTCATATATCACAGTATATTATCATGGCTCATTACTTGCCGTGAATGGTATAGTGCAGTGACTGTATATACTTTTTGAATCATACTAATTTTGAGAGACTAGCACTCTCGTGCTACTTCCCCTGGTAAAAGCTATATTTGCATTAGCTTTTATTATTTGCTACATCAATTATTTGCTCTGACATATATTCCACATTCTTTTTACTGTCATATTGTTTGCCTCACTGGACTCCCGTGAAATACTGTGTCAGCAGGATCTTCAGATACATTTGGTAAAATATCGTTACAAAAATATCTGCTTGTGTACTACTGAGAATAAACAAAGTTTCATTCAGACATTTGATTTATGAAGCTCTATACATAATCTTAAAAAGATAGCCTATGCCCAATCTTTCAGGCAGTGTCATAAAATGCAGTTCTGACATGTTAGATGTAGCAAACTTGTCCTGCATAATGCACTTAAAAATGTATGATCATCTGATCTCAGTGCAAGTTTAAAGGTCTAATGTGTCCGTTCCAAAATCTATAGCAATTAAAACATCTGAATGATGTCAGCTGTGATTTGGGATAAAGCTAATCAACAGGGGGAGAACAGAGAGAAAATCTTGGCTATCTAATTGCCATTGGCTTGAACAGGATCAGCGATAACTCTCCTCAAGCTCATAGACTGAGATCGGCACATGAACTCAGAAATAGCACTCTCTAAATATCTGTACAGAAATACACAAAAAACTCTAACTCAATTGATGTCATAGCAGGCAGACTCATAACATGCCTGTGGACCCACAGTAATCTGTGTGAGTTTTCTGCTGAAGATAGTACAAATTGCACAACTTTTTTCTTTTGTCAGTTGATGTATGGAGGATATTTTTGGATGTTATTTCTATTGACTTAAATGTTATGCTGAATGTTCAATCTCTCCCTCTCTCGGGTGCGCCTCCTCTGCATCTTTCTAACATTTTCATCTTGGTGCCTGTAACCTCCTTTAAAAAAAAAAAAAAAAAAAGTAAAATTAAGAAAATCTCCAGTAAACTAATTTGTTTCACACAAAGTATATTGGCTGATACTACTTGAAATTCTTTCTTGCACACCTTCTTTCATTGTCTATGGGTGTTGTCGTTATTGCTTTTCCTCTTAAGAGAAACTTATGGGAAATATCTTAGCATCCTTCATGGAAGCGATACAGAAAACATGACAGCAAGTAGTTCTTCGTTTTGAAGTTTGGGACTATTTTGAGTGTGGTGGCGCTGTGAGGAGCTTTGGTTTGGGAAAGGAGTATATGTGCTCTTCTTTCTCTCATGTATGCTAGAGAATACTTTCTTTTTGTCTGCTTGGGTGATAATTAAATCTGTCTACGTATAAAACAGAATGATACTTTCTACGCAGTGGTGTCAGATCTAATTTAAATATATAGGGGTTTTTTTTCCATTTTGAGAGCACCAAATTAAAAAAAAAAAAAGGGAGAGGGAGGTAAATTGAAAATTATCAGGTTCTTAATATAACAGTGAGAGAAGTTTTTGGGTTAGAGCAACAATACCACAGAGAATTTCTTTTAATCTTCCCTCTTTTCTCATCTATTTGGAACAAGTACTTCTCATTCTTTCTCAGTCTTAGGCAGTTTATAGTTTCTCAGTAAGCAGTAAGCCAGGTCATAAAGTGAATTTACCTGATTAGATGTTGAGGAATCTCTTTCAGTGGTCTTTGGGGGACTTCTGCTCTAGCTCTTTTGGCTTCCAAGCTTTGTCGCTGTGCTCAAACTTTCAGCTCTGGGGAAAAGTCTTTCAGGGAAAAAGAATCAATCAACAGGGTTGCTTAAAAAATGACATGAAAAGTTGACAAGCCAACCTGTTGTCTGCCTCTTGTCAAAGTGTTTTGTTTGAAAGTAACAACTTAGACCGTACTGAATTCTAAACCCTTCATTATGTGTTGTCCACTGTACAGCTTGCTATTACTTTTGAAGCAATTGGATGTTTCTGAACTGTTTTGTTGTATAACCAAGGTGAAAATTAACAATTCTGGTTTGTTCGGTTGTCTTTTGTTTTGGTCATAGCTGCAACTCTGAAGTAGCAAAGCATATGGATATGGATGAGCTTGCCTATATAAAACCAACCAACAGTTGGTCAAAAGGGAGAGGATTTAAAGGCCATACTAATTTATCCAGAATCAATGTATTGTGGGATTATTTTACAATTACTGTCATTACCATAGTCAGATATTTATCATACATAGATCATAAAGTTTGCGGATATTTAATTATCTCAAGTAGCAGAGAACGTACCATTAGTTATTTTGTGCATAATTCTCGGAATTTTTGTTCTGGATGCTTGAGATTCATAGAAATTGCAGTGTTTTTCCTTGAGTCTTAAAACTGTAGAGTCTACTCTGTACATCTTTCAAAAGCACTTTTTAATGTGTTAATAAAAGAGTTAAAAAACCCCACCAAAACAGATTTTCATATGTGACTTTACAATATAAATTATGTATGTCAGTCTCAAATATTTCCCAGTAACTAATGCATCATTAGCAGATTATCCTTCAAATTGATGTCCCAGAAGAGGTAAATTTTCAAGCAAATTTTTGAATATTCAGTATTTTTCCATGAAATGTCAAAAGAAGCTGACATATTATAAGAAATAATGGTGCCTTCAAGCAAGGTGGTTACCTTATGTTTTTCTCTGAGCAGTCGTCAGTTTGATATTTACATACAAAATTGACAGGTTTTTTCTTTTTATTTTTTCACCTCCCAATTCCTTGAAAGCTGAAGAAGAATAAAATCCTTGATGATTTCTAATACCATGATTTAACATTTGTTTAAAAACAAAACCATGTTAGATTATTTTTATGAAGTCAACATTACTACAATCTTCCTTTCTAGAATTTTTCTTTTCAGCTTGTGAAGATATTATCACTTTCTTTTTTTTGTTTCGGCCTAGGCTTAAAATCTCCGTATTTTTACCTTCAGAGACAGAATTAACCAACTTTGTC